>STHB01000006.1:0-78142 GCA_018908115.1 Anopheles rivulorum
CCGTGTGGTTAAGAAAGTGAGAGTGTTTTACCGATCTTGGTGAATGGTGGAAAGAGAAGCATTGGTTATGCCTATGAGTCAGCGCCAGTTTTTCACCAAAAATACCGGCATTAAACCTCAAACGCTCACACAGACGCTACGTGTAACGTCCGAGTGTTACGGGAGACGGTAAGGACTTTAGCGTGTGGTTGTAGATGATTCATCCGTAGAAAGTTCACCCTAACGTTTGTTGTACAGACGGACGAACGGACGGACGGACGGACGGGTTACTCATGGGCGTACTGTCCACTAGCGCGTCTCAAGCATCAAATGAATTAAATCCATAACCCTATTGTGGCTATAGTTTGTCACCCGGCTGCGGCTAGAATGAAGATGGAATTGCCCACAATCACGGGAGGAATAGGAAGGTGGGAAATTTGATCTTACTTTGTTGTAGGATCGTGTTCCCCTATCTTAACATTCGATTGTTGAGGGGGAGAGGGTTGGAATATTGTACAGGAATGTAAATAAAACTCTTCCAACCGCGTACGCTGCCTACGTTCCATGCATCAGACTGGTCTGTTGTCCACACCGGTTTCATGGTATAGTAACGCATGGCATGATAGTAAACATCCTTCCTGGGTTCAACTATAAATTTTACTGATATGAGAACAAAAGTAAAGGTACGAAATCACCATGTTTTGCTAGTGTACTTATAGATGGTTTAACACCTATGTTTGGATGTTATGTTAGCCGTAACATATTTGCGACATTGAAAAGAAACACTGTTCAGCTTAGAATTTTTGTATTAGATTTTTCATTGTTTGCGTCTTTGGTTTGTGTCTGCCGAATAATCTGCTTTTGTTTTAGATTTCTGTATCCTCTAGAATTAAACAATTACCTAGCGGTCTGATGACACGGTAAAGAACGACACTCTTATGCCGTACGTTCCTAATGTAATTCGTGCCATGTTGATTATATGGTGCGCTTGGCAAACGGTGCTTTAATGTTTCACGCTCCACGGCTACGATAATCGGTATGGTGCACAGGCTGACACCTACCGGCCGCGCACAGTGTACGCCTCGATGTCTATCGAAACTGTTACGGCACCACGGCCCCGATGATGGCACCCGCTATCGAACTCGGAACCAGGGGAATCGTACGGTAGCGTAGTGTCTTGGTGATGAGGTAAATTAATTTGACCTTATGCTGCTCTGCAACCTCCATCTCCCGTACGCTGGGAAACCGGCTGGTAGAACTCAAGTCTTTCAATCACCGTTGTAAGCGATTGTTCCTAGTTTTACTACATGAGGTGGCTAAGAAATGTCTAAGAGATTGAGTGAGGAAGTATCCCTCAGCAGTTGGCCCGAATAGAATAAATTCAGATTTCCGGTTTTGCTGTTGAAGAGAGTCTTACGGAATGGTCACACTCGCGAACTCTGAACGTGCAGGTTAACATTCGAAATATGTGTGTGTGTGTGAGTGCATTGTTTTACATCTTTCTCATGTGTGACTGCAACTGTCCGCACGATCTTGATCATTCTGTGAAGCGATTAGATAAACGAAATGAAAGAGATAAGTTAGAGTTGAGCTTATAACTGTGAAGGACACCGTAGATTCAAGGAGATGTTGAATGATAACATTGATAAATTCATCATTCGCAAAACTCAGTTCGAGTTGGAGTTGGTAGTTACAATCATCATTTCCCTGGGCTGTCCGAAAACAACGTTTCGTAATCGGCCCTAGCCGTTGATTTCGTAAAAGTCACTTGGTGTGCTGTCGATTTGAAATGCCATTTATTGGCTGTTATCAGATAACAGAGTTGAAGTACGTTAGAGCAACAGGTAACGCTGTTCCGTTGTTCCATGCTCACACATAGGACTACTTTGTGCGAGCCAAGAGGTGCTAATAATGAACTTCACTTCCTTCGGAATGGTTGTCACAGGCGTGTAGCCTAACTCGGTCACAAACACAGATACGCACGCGTTACTGAGCACTTCCGGTTATTTCTTATCAGTTAGCGGACATGAATTCGCACTATATATGAAACGATCTTGATGTGCTGCATTAATCTGATGCATTAGTGCATCTTATTTCTAACATACTTTCAGTAAAGTCGGGGAATAAAAGCATTTATTTGCTTAACAAAAATTCCAAACAATCGCATTTGAAAGAGTTATTATTGGGCAATATGAACACATTGCAATACCGCCACAAATACATTCCCGCCCTTCTAGCAACACTAGCTGGATTGCCTTGAACAGTATTTGGAGGTTATGCGCCGATCGTACGAGTTGTCCCGATCGAACAACAATAGCACTACGCGTGTAACCTTAAATGAGGAAGCAGAAAGCTACAATGCCCGCAGCAGAAGCAACATGTTGCACATGTTTCGCATGAACAAAAACTCTCAACACTCAATTGAGGGCCGCATAAAAACCTAACACATATTGAATGGTAGCGTCTTCCGCGCGAGTTTGCCCCTTACATCAGAGACGACGTTACGTGCTCGTGGTAGTACCAGAAGAACTGATAGCTGATAGTCGTTAAAGAGAACGCGTGTAGTGTGAAGTGGGGTAGTGGCTGGTGCAAAAACTGCTCTCGGCACAAGAATGCTTGGTTATACCAGCAGCGAATTATGTTTGTTTAATGTAATAGAAATAGATCTACTGCCACACAACCTGCGCTTTGCTGGATACTGTTTGAAGAGGTACATCTGCATCGTTCATGTACAGAGAAACCATCCCCGGGCCATATTTAGGTTTTGACGATCAGACTTACCGTCCAGCTGTATTACGATCGGTGTTTGTAGCCAGTCAGGCGGCAGTTGTCCATTATGCACGGTCAAACATTGAACAGCAGTGCACAAAACAAAAAGAAATAGGGGTTTGTTTTGCAAGCTATACATATGTCCGACTACTATTGTACATAGCACGGTTAAGTATTGATTTCCCTTTAGCCGAAAAATGTTCACTAAAGCGTATAAATCTTTGTTGGCGCTTTAACGTTTTAGCTGATACCAATAGCTGTAAATAGGTAGAGCATTATAGAACACACAAACCATCACAATCAATCTACCACTAAGGAGAAAGTGTGTAATAGGCACTTATGGAGAAAGCTTGCTTTTTATTCGTAACTGTAGAACAAACATTCTGAACATGTGGCAATTGCTTTTGATCACTTAGTTTATAATGGAAGCATGTATTTTTATACGTATTACATGATTAAGAATTGTGTGTAGTCCAAACAATGGGAAGCAAAAGGAAAACTCTCTGACACACGAAGCTTGTCTAGTACCACACTGCAACCGTTGCATTGTGTGTTTAAGTGCGACTGCAGAAATCAGCATTTAGTGGCAAAGTGTATTCATGATAGAAACATATACAGCTAATGTTTTTTTTTTTTGAATATTTTCTTACAATTTACACAGCGTAATAGCAAACGATCACGCAAAGATAAAGGATATTATGCGGTATTAGCAGTGAACGTTTAATTGAAGTATTTCTTTTCTTCAACGTGGACGCAACCATGCACAATCATTCAAATGTAAACAGCATTCAACACTGGAACTATTTTGTTGTAGTTCGTATTTTTTGCAATATTGTTAAAAAAGTGTATGTGTAGAATATAGTTTGTGATAGGAAGATATATCTGGCTGCACTCATTTACTCAATACTTCTGAAATCCGAAACTAACGATTCCTAAGCAAGAGGAGCACTTCAGCTCCCATGGTAAGTCGATCCTTGTTTAATAATCAATATCACACGAAACATTTTAGGATTGGAATTTTATTTTCACATTTTATTAGTTTAACATTTTTCATCATTGTATTCGTATCGCTTGAAGCTATCCATTACATGCCATTTGTTACATTTAATGTAATTCACAGCCATATATCTTCCCGGTATTTACCGTTCTTCTTTAATCCACTAACAAGTGCTTTCATATCTTCTTCTGTTTCTGGTGTCTCGACAAGTATGTCAACGATAGTGTTAGTTATTTGTGGCAAAAGAACCTTAGAATCTCCACAAACATACAGCAGGGCATGCGGGTTGCGTATGTTTTCAACGATTTGGGAACGTTTTTCTTCCATCCGACTTTGTACATACTTATGCGGTGTATTAGCGTCTCGCGAAAAAGCTTCATAACAACCGTCCAAAACGCCTGTTTTTAGATATTCTTTGATATCGTCTCTACACAGGTAGTTACGTTCTCGATACCGAAATCCTACAAATAGTTCGGCACGACCTAGTGTTTCGCCCTTTGCAAGAGCATTTGCACGTAGCTCGAGAAACGAAAGATATGGAGACATTCCCGTACCGGTGCCAATCATTATGATGTTTTGTTTTAGATCACTATCCTTGTATACAAACGCGCTGCTCTGGCGAAAGTAGAAATATAACTTTGCCCCTTTGTCCAATCCACGAAGGTGTGTTGTGGTTATGCCCGGACTGTTTGAATTGTACGAGAAAAGAAAGCGTACCGTTGGCCTGTCTCCTTCTCGGTACACGTTTGCTATCGAGTAGGGACGTGGCATAAGTCTGGGAAGGTGTGCTACAAGTACTGCGGGCGTTGGTCTACACGATGGTACTAGCTGGAGCAATGAAATGATTCCCTTTCCGTTTTGCAGGACAATTTTCTCGTATGAAGAATTTCCTTCTTTTGAGCATAAAATTTCCAGAAAGCGTCGATCGGTCTCATCCGCCGTGTACGGTATTAATGAACGTATCAAGAGCTAGAACGAAATTCATGATGAAAATAATTTGATGGTTTAAGTAATTCCCATTTTTTTACTTACCTTCTTTGGAACTGCATGCAGATCCAAACACTCTTTAAACAGACGCCGGTAATTTACGACAGAAGGCACATACATCGGGATTTTGGCTCCCTTTTTAGTTGTAGTCTGATCGATCGCGACATTACATACAGTACCACATTGGGACAGCAAATTCAAACGGTTTAGAATGTAATCAACATCACTATCTGTGTTATAGGATAAAATTCCTATCGTATCTCCAGGCCAATATCGGTGCCCTGTGTCATGTTGGTAATTAAATGTTATATCGTGTACAGGTTTCACATCTTCTCCTTCAACAATCGTTGTGAAGTTAGTGACGTACGCTTCCAAAACATCCGTCGCGGCAAACGGTTGAGGCACATTCGCTTGCAAGTGTGCTGCTGGTAGTGCTACATTTTCCTGCGGAACATATCGTTAGTGTAATGTTTAAGCTAATACGAACCCATGTTGTGGGATTTCCTTACCGTGGTCTCTTCCAAGCTAATAAAATTCGAAGGTAGAGCGGGTACCGTGACCTTTTTCCCCTTAAATTCCAGTAAAACGTCTGAAAACATGTCGCCGGTATGGAAATTTCGGTATGATTCACAGCTGAACACAACCAAAACAAAATCACGTTGCTCACCAGGCAGTGCTGCCAGCAGAAGCAATGTTTGTATCTTTTGTTATTCCATCATTTGTTCCAAACTGTCATACATGTCAAATTTTCCCTGACAGTTCTCAACAGTCACACGCGGTGCAATGTTGACCAACAGTTTACTCGCTAAAAAATCTTCGTGAGCGTATTGTTCGATTTGTTCGACATAATTGTGAAAATTTGATTCGCTGACTACTTTGGCGTGGTGGATTTAGTAGTAAAAACAGAAAAGATTCACAAAACTCCACGACAGAATGGGACAGTTCGGTCCAAAGCGTCGTAAAATCCCCGTTCCCAAGCGCCATGGTGTTCGTGATCCGCTGAAACGACTTGCCGAGAAAGAAGCTGCGTGAGTGATAGAGTAAAAGCCAAAAAAGTGTTTAATCTTAACCGAAATCTTCTCTGCTCCGATAGCATTAAAGACCAAATCAACAATCCCCCGAAGGAACGCGATGTTCAGGAGGTATCGAATCGTTTCAAACGGTTCATGGCACTCACCGAGGAAATCAATCAACCCAGGCGAAGATTCAAACAAAAAAAGGAAAAACCAAAATTGAAGATCGGCAATACAATTATTGAAAAGCGTAATAGAGAATCGGAGGAGTCCTTCCTCCAACGTGCTAGTAAGGTCCAGCATGATCGTGAGGTAGAAGCCAGTTTTGGTGTCAAGTTTGGTGTTGAGGTGGAACACGACGATAGCACTGGAGTGATTCGTGTCATCAAACGGAAAGGTGTAGAAGTTGATGATATGTTGCAAAAAATCAACGATGACAAGTCTCCCAAATTGAAGAAGCGAAAGTTAAAGGCAGCAGAAATGGCCAATGCTAAAAAAGCTTTGATAGCAGAAAAGAAGCAGAAAGCGTTGGAAAAACAACGAGAGGAAGAAGATCTTTTGCTGCGAGAGTACCAATACGAGCGAGTGCCTTTTGGCGAGGTTGTAAAAGAACCGCCAACACTCCATACCCTGCCAAGGCGAGCCACAAGGGAAGGTGTGCCAAGGGTACGTTTTTCGAGGAACTCAATGTGATAGAAAACATGCTTTTAATTGACAATTGATTGATTTTTTCAGCCTGGAGCCAAAGGTTTATTGCTAAGTTCGTTACTGGCACCCGTACGAACGGAAGAGCAGGAAGAACCGGTTGCGAAGAAAACGTCCAAAAAGAAGAAAACAGAAACGAAATTAGATCTGAAGGGCAAACGTAAAAAACTGCCGATTGCAACACGAATGAAGATCGAACGGGAACAGCAAAGTGTCATCGAAATGTACCGGCAATTGAAGAAGAAACCCGCACAATAAAGAAACAAATACAACCTGCTCCTGCTATTGGCGATCCTACATCAGGTATGTTCACTCTTTTCTCTGGTGGTGTTATTACCGTGTTAAATTGCTGTGATCGTCAAAATTATGAACGATGTTCCAGTAATCGAAAGTTTAACGTAATCGAACGTCCGAAATCGTTTATTATAAACTACTCAGCGGTTGTCAGTTATAAATATGGGCTTCTTGTATCATACAGCCATTTCTACACATATCGCCAACAAACATAAATCCTTCCACTCAGTATCGTATCATCGAATAGTACAGATACTTTCCTGTCTTCTTATACTCCGCCAGCAGATCGGCTGCTTCTGCTTTGGGCATAGACTTTACTTTGCTCATACACGTGACTATCGTGTCCTGGATGCGGGGAAGCATAGTGCGGCCTTCCCCGCAGAGGTAGAGCTTGGTGTTGTCGTCGAGCAGTTGCTCTACCAGCTCCTCCTTTCTGTCCTCGATGATATCCTGTACATACTTGTACTGGCCGTCCTCGTCACGAGACGAAGCTACATGTAATCGATCCAACACACTAGCTTGCATGAAACCCTTCAACTCGTTCTCGTAAAGATAGTTGCGATCCTGGTAGCGGCAACTTGTCAGCAACCAAGCAGACCCCATCTTAATCTTCCGATTCGAGCTCTTCATCTGCTTACGATACTCCAGAAAGCCAATGTACGGGGTCACACCAGTACCCGGTCCGATCATTATAATGTTCCGTTCGAGATCGTCCTCGCGATAGTTAAAGACTGGTTTCAGCTGGCGAAGGTATATGTACAGATATTTGTCCCATTTATTCGGATGCAGCAGTTTGCTTTCGAGCATGTGCGTCGTGATACCGACATGCCCATCGTTCAGCATAGCAAAGGCAATACGAATGTGGTTCTCCCGTCCGTAACTCGCGATGGAGTAGGGTCGAGCCTGAAGCCGTGGCAGATGTTCAATCAGCATCGCTAATGGTGGCTTGCAGGTAGCCACGTACTTTAGCACGTGCAGGAAGTTCATCTCGTTCTTCAAAATCAACTCATTGTAAAGGTTGGAACCTTCTTTCGAGGCTAAAATCTCCAGCAAACGCTTTTCACACTCATCTGCCGTGTGGCTAGCCATAGCCTGTATCAACCCTTTTCGCGGTGTAATCCGAATGTCCAAGCACTCCGACAGGAGCCGCCGAGGAGTGACGTACTTTGGCACGTAATGTGGTAATTCCGTGTTTTTCTTCTTTATCGGTTTTGCCAGCTTAACTTCGTACGTTTGATCGGCCGATTCGAGAAGATGTAACCGGTCGAGCACGTAATCCACCTCACTGGCCAGGTTGTACGTAAGAATGCCGATTGCATCCCCCGGAAAATATTCCTCTTCCATGTTCTGAAACACATTGAGACTTATTATGAGCGAAAGTCAACGTTTTGCTAACAAAAAATCTATCTTACCGGTGGAAGTTTAATTGCGGCCTCATACACCGTCTTCACGTCGTCACCCTCGGCCAGGACGCGATAATGAAGAATGCTTGTTTTGTAAACATTGCTCGAACCGAACGGTTGCCGTGTGGTGCTCTGCAGATGGTCTGAAGGCTGAAAAGCCACAAGTGAAGAGGATGTGAATGTTTAATTGGTGTTTATTCACTTTTCACAACGACTTACCACTTGTCCACTTTCGGAAAGATTCGCCTCGACGAACGACGCTGGTAGTTTGCTAAGCGTCAGTGGTGTCGCTTTAAATTGCTCGAGAACGTTCATGTTCGCTTCGTTAATGATTGGTGGAGCGTGTGATGGGTGAGGATTTGATGACTTATTCACTTCACCAAACAATCTCCTTATAATTGGATGGATTTCTAGGACTTAGTATATGAGGGCTTAACGTTTCTTCAATACACATCTGTTACTGATGTGGTAGCATGCATCGAATGTGCGGCGTGGCATCAGCATGAGCAATTAAACAAACGTGTAGAAAAAAAACAGTTCACGTTTAGCTTTTCACTGCACGAAACTTTAAAATCCGAATAAAAAGAACTTCTTTTCAATTCATATAACCTAATCGCATAAAAATACGCATCGATGCACAAGTTGTTGGAAGCTATTTTAGTATGTATTACACTGAACACACTATCCGCATGCTTGTTTAAAATGAGACTTTTCACCACTGAGGAAAGGGGAACTTTTCGGACACCTTGGAAGGTATTATTTTTATATTAAAAGATAAAACAAAGTTTGCGGCTGCCTGATGGTAAAAGTAGACGCGTTATTTCGGCACCTATTGTTGTAAATAAAGACAGATGTGTTGTGTGAACCTTGCCAAGGTTAGTACAGATCACAGTGACAGCACATTCGGAGGGGTAGGAATGATGTTGTCTAGTGTTGATCCATTCAATATATAAACCTTCTGTTCCATGTTTTAAAATGTCCGTTACAGGATTTTATTATTTTATAATTTGTTTGTCTATTTATATGTATTTTTTGTTTTTTGTTATTATTACTTCGTTCTCTCTGATTATCAGTTATAATTTAAATAACTTGTGTATTGATTTTTATATATATAAACCACAAAGTCTTTTTATAAGTCATTATCGGTTCCCATGATGTTGGCAAATCATTTAGAAAATTGTGCAAATGTTCAAACATGCTTTTCTTCCAATCGTCAGCTAGAAATTCTCCAATTAAAATATTGATCATGTGTCATCTATAAAGTTGACTAGTACATGATTTTTGCTTTGCAGCTAGAATATAAACAAATTTTTCGCTAAAATTTCCATATCTAACAATAAAATCTGGCTGTTTTGTCCTAAATCCAGCTCACCTAGTTTTCCATTAACGTATCGTGTTCCGAAATATGTTTACATTTTGTCTGTCTATATTTACATTATGATTTTAACGGTACGCCAAACGGAACGTGTAAATTTCTTCACGTACTCTACAATGTGTGTACTTTGGTATAAAACTATATCCAATCTCATATTTTAGATAGTTTTTGTTTTCTATATCACGAAGATCATCTTTTGCTTAGCTGTTAAATGTGTATCACCTCTTAAGCAAATAGTTTGGGTTAAAAGATATTCAATCTTACCCGAATTTGGTTAATGATATTAAGATATGCTTAAAATGAAATTCTAAACTTAATTTGAGTATAAAATATATAAAATTATGATCTATTTACGTTCAATGATAATTCCAGCAAAAAAACAATTCAATTTGAAACTATTGCCATCACTTTCTTTTGCATGAGGATAATTGAATTATGTTAACAATACTAATGGTTGCTCATCATGAACCATCATCAAGAATTTCTCCCACCTATTACGAATACTGCGAAAAAAAGTAGCATTACGCAAAAAAAAAAATTATCAAATCAATCAATCGATCGTTTCTCGATCAATGCTCGTTCCGGTTGATTGGACACCTCGGGAGGCTGCCGGTAAGCGCCATGGAGGTTTTATTTTTTTTTGCGTTTTTTTTCATAAAGCCATTTTTCTACTCTCCTTCGGTACCTATCAATGTACGATCCGTAATGCACGATCGATGAAAAACAGCGAAAATGGTGAAAATGAAATCAGTGCCAAATTATCTAATTGATCGCCGAAGATGGATGGGTTGATCTTCGTCTCCTCCCGTTTTCGATACAATCTCAAAATTAGCCAATCTAGCGGAATGTTAACACATTGGTTCAATTTTCAAAGAAAAAATATATAATTTAATGAAAATGCATGTGTCACTTCCCCTTCTCCTTTCTTCTTGGGCGGAAAAAAAAATGCGCCGGACCAATGGAAAACTAATCAAGATGGAGCAACTGACCGCGGAGAGTGAAAGGGAAAAGGCACACTAAAGGGATTTACGAAAGTAAATCATAACACAAATTTATCTGCACATGGTTTGTTCCGTACCCAAAAGGATGTTGCGCCTGGTTGGTTCGCATGCATCTTCAGACAATCGAATTACCGATGCTCCCGGTGATCGGCAACACAGGTGTACATACGCATATTTGGTATCTTCTTGCCGTAGGCTGATGTAACGAAGGTGTAACTGAGCGGAGAAATGGTCGTCGTCGTCGCCCTAACACTAGGCTTCGTTCCAGCACCTTTGAAGGGCCCACGCACTGCAGGTCATGCGAGAAAATTCAGTTTTATATTCCACGCTTAAAGGGATGAAGCGCATAGGCAACTTTAGGCAATTGAACCCATAGACGTTTGCATATGGTTTATTGTTAAATGCCGGTCATAGTTGTGTTCAAGTGTTAAACTGCATAATGGATTTCAAAAATAATTATGTTCCTTGGCATGTAGCAATGTTTGGATGGGATAGTGACCTATTAATTGTTTAATTAACAAACATTTTTCTGCATAGTATCGAGACGCGTATCGAGAATTCAGAAGTCAAGTCAATTTCATTATCTTCTTCTGTGATTCACAATCGTCTAATTATTCGAACACATAACAATCTTTTTAATGTTATGGCTATATTACAGTACAAGCCCAAAATAATGCATTCAAAACTTTATGTATAGTGATTTTAATTTTACGAGCTATTTGAGAACATTTGTCCATGTGTAACTTTCCAATTTTTTATTCCAAGCATAATGTTAAGAACGTATAAAAAACTGTATAACTTTTGTTAAAAGTCGTTATTAAAATCACGTGCCTACGACGTCCTTTTTTCCCGCATAAACGTGAACCAACCTCCCAAACTCATCTCAATAAAGCAAATTCGGTCCAAATGTACAACTACTGCAGTGTATGCAATAAATAAGGTGTGCTACGCAATGTTTAGTCCATCCATTACCACTTCCCTTGATTGTGCAATCGAAAGCGTTCATTGAGTTCCATCATCCGGATAGCAGCATGTGATTTTCGCATTTAAAAACCATAGCATAATGTCGAACCAACTGAAGCGATTCTCAGCGTGCGCAGCGTTTGGACGCTGTTGTAGTGGCGAACAATTTGCAAGAAATAATTAATTGGCCCTACCCATGGCACGCAACGCATTTCTCGTCCTACCGTGCTTTTTGGCATTATTTAAACATTCAAACCCGTTTCGCGGATTCACGGCCGGAAGAAAAAGCTTTGAACTGTACCCCATAATAAGAAGCTAGATGGCCCGATGGTCTCATTCTTGCCGTACGTTCCCTTTGGCTATTGGCGATCAGGTGAATGTAAGTTTCGGGAATGGTTAATTTAATTAATTTTATTCAACCGGACAGTTATGAACATGTTACATACACCACACCATAACGAATCACTTTCGTTTGTCTCATGGCGCGCGTACAGTTAAGCTTTGTACATACACAAAAAAAAAACACCATCTGCTAGTGATCTATCAAAAAATAAATGTTTATCTTGATTATTCATCGAATAAGTGTCTATTTTTGCCTCATGAACAAAACTATAATAGGAGTTTTATTTTGCGATGCTGACTGTTCCGATTTATAACACGATCATTATTCGCGAAAGTAACGAAACGAAAATGCAAACATACACAAAAACTGCGCACAATTAGTGTGTTATCGTTTTGTTTCCACTATTTCTATTGCGTCCGCAAACTGGATGATAATGGCGATGATGATGTTTATGTTAATATCGAATATTTTTTAAATTATTTCTAATGATTGTTTGTTTACTTTTTTTATCGCAATGTTGCGTATTATAAGAAGTTGGCTCAGACCCTCAGAAAGATATCGGCACAGTAGCCGAAATATGTTGGTGTTACTTGTAGGTTCGTTAATTCCAGAAATGTATCACATGTCTTAAATCGCTACAAAAATCGACCTGGGGGATTTTTGGGATTTTGTTAGGTTGTCGGTAGAGTTCAGTATGTTGAGGATGACATTTTCTAAGATTATATGCAGATGATATTGTTCTTATATCTTCGGCATCCACAAACTCATTATCCATCAACCAACTACAACTAGGGATAAATAGAATAAAACAGTGGTGCAGCTTAACAGGTTTTCAAGTTTCTCCAGAGAAATGCAAAATCCTTCATATTAATACAGTTAAACAAAAGAACAAATCATTTAAATCCATACCCATTTCCTACAATAACTCAACAATTCCAAAAACCAGACAAGCAAAAATTTTAGGTATCACATTTGATTCGAACCTTTCATTCCATCCTCATTTCAAAAACATAAAAAAAATTACAAAATATAGCATGAATTTATTCAAAATACTAGGAGGTGGTTGTATAAGAGCCTCTCGGTCGATTCTCCTCCGATTACTTAACTGTTGGATGTTACCTAAAATCTTATATGGAACTGAAATTCTTTCACTTGAAAAAGATAGGTTCAATAAACTTCTTGCTCCTGTATATCACACAGCCTTGAGGTACTCCTCAGGAGCATTTATTACGAGTCCCATTAATTCACTGCTATGTGAAAGTGGACAACTTCCTTTCACCTACCGAATAACCCAACACTTAGTTAATTCAGCACTTCGCTGCATAGAAAAAAATCTCCATTCAGTTCCCCTTGTACAACGGGCTAATACAGATTTCTACAATTTAACAGGCATACCCCTTCCAAGAATCCTTAAACTTCCCAGCACAGTCGGCCGTCCTTGGAATCAACCATTACCAAAAATCGACTGGACTATGCGTAACCTATCACGGCTTAACACAAAACACTNTTTAGCTTTTCACTGCACGAAACTTTAAAATCCGAATAAAAAGAACTTCTTTTCAATTCATATAACCTAATCGCATAAAAATACGCATCGATGCACAAGTTGTTGGAAGCTATTTTAGTATGTATTACACTGAACACACTATCCGCATGCTTGTTTAAAATGAGACTTTTCACCACTGAGGAAAGGGGAACTTTTCGGACACCTTGGAAGGTATTATTTTTATATTAAAAGATAAAACAAAGCTTGCGGCTGCCTGATGGTAAAAGTAGACGCGTTATTTCGGCAGCTATTGTTGTAAATAAAGACAGATGTGTTGTGTGAACCTTGCCAAGGTTAGTACAGATCACAGTGACAGCACATTCGGAGGGGTAGGAATGATGTTGTCTAGTGTTGATCCATTCAATACATAAACCTTCTGTTCCATCTTTTAAAATGTCCGTTACAAGATTTTATAATTTGTTTGTCGGCGTTTAGAACCGTTTAAGCTATTTTTGCAATTGTATTGCAGTGAATTTTTGAAGTCAACGAGGGGTTACTATTTATATTTTTAGAAGTCATTCCCGGTTCCCATGATGTTGGCAAATCATTTAGAAAATTATGCAAATGTTCAAACATGCTTTTCTTCCAATCGTCAGCTAGAAATTCTCCAATTAAAATTTTGATCATGTGTCATCTATAAATACTAGTACAGGATTTTTTGCTTTGCAGTTAGAATATAAACAAGTATTTCGCTAAAATTTCCATATCTAACAATAAAATCTGGCTGTTTTGTTCTAAATCCAGCTCGCCTAGTTTTCCATTAACGTATCGTGTTCCGAAATATGTTTACATTTTGTCTGTCTATATTTCCATTATGATTTTAACGGTACACCAAACGGAACGTGTAAATTTCTTCACGTACTCTACAATGTGTGTACTTTGGTATAAAACTATATCCAGTCTCATATTTTAGATAGTTTTTGTTTTCTATATCACGAAGAACATCTTTTGCTTAGCTGTTAAATGTGTATCACCTCTTAAGCAAATAGTTTGGTTAAAAGATATTCAATCTTACCCGAATTTGGTTAATGATATTGAGATATGCTTAAAATGAAATTTTAAACTTAATTTGAGTATAAAATATATAAAATCTTGATCTATTTACGTTCAATGATAATTCCAGCACACCACGTAACAATTCAACTTGAAACTATTGCCATCACTTTCTTTTGCATGAGGATAATTGAATTATGTTAACAATACTAATGGTAGCTCATCATGAACCGTCATCAAGAATTTCTCCCGCCTATTACGCACACTGCGAAAAAAAGTAGCATTACGCAAAAGAAAAAATATTATCAGATCAATCAATCGATCGTTTCTCGATCAATGCTCGTTCCGGTTGATTGGACACCTCGGGAGGCTGCCGGTAGGCGCCATGGAGGTTTTATTTTTTTTGCGTTTTTTTTCATAAAGCCATTTTTCTACTCTCCTTCAGTACCTATCAATGTACGATCCGTAATGCACGATCGATGAAAAACAGCGAAAATGGTGAAAATGAAATCAGTGCCAAATTATCTAATTGATCGCCGAAGATGGATGGGTTGATCTTCGTCTCCTCCCGTTTTCGATACAATCACAAAATTAGCCAATCTAGCGGAATGTTAACACATTGGTTCAATTTTCAAAGAAAAAATATATAATTTAATGAAAATGCATGTGTCACTTCCCCTTCTCCTTTCTTCTGGGGCGGAAAAAAAATGCGCCGGACCAATGGAAAACTAATCAAGATGGAGCAACTGACCACGGAGAGTGAAAGGGAAAAGGCACACTAAAGGGATTTACGAAAGTAAATCATAACACAAATTTATCTGCACATGGTTTGTTCCGTACCCAAAAGGATGTTGCGCCTGGTTGGTTCGCATGCATCTTCAGACAATCGAATTACCGATGCTCCCGCGTGATCGGCAACACGGACTGCGAGGTGTACATACGCATATTTGGTATCTTCTTGCCGTAGGCTGATGTAACGAAGGTGTAACTGAGCGGAGAAATGGTCGTCGTCGTCGTCATCGCCCTCACACTAGGCTTCGTTCCAGCACCTTTGAAGGGCCCACGCACTGCAGGTCATGCGAGAAAATTCAGTTTTATATTCCACGCTTAAAGGGATGAAGACAACTTTAGGCAATTAAACCCTAGACGTCTATAGATGATTTATTGTTAAATGCCGGTCATAGTTGTGTTCAAGTGTTAAACTGCATAATGGATTTCAAAAATAATTATGTTCCTTGGCATGTAGCAATGTTGGATGGGATAGTGACCTATTAATTGTTTAATTAACAAACATTTTTCTGCATAGTATCGAGACGCGTATCGAGAATTCAGAAGTAAAGTCAATTTCATTATCTTCTTCTGTGATTCACAATCGTCTAATTATTCGAACACATAACAATCTTTTTAATGTTATGGCTATATTACAGTACAAGCCCAAAATAATGCATTCAAAACATTATGTATAGTGATTTTAATTTTACGAGCTATTTGAGAACATTTCTCCATGTGTAACTTTCCAATTTTTTATTCCAAGCATAATGTTAAGAACGTATAAAAAACTGTATAACTTTTGTTAAAAGTCGTTATTAAAATCACGTGCCCACGACGTCCTTTTTTCCCGCATAAACGTGAACCAACCTCCCAAACTCATCTAAATAAATCACTTTCGGCCCAAATGTACAACTACTGCAGTGTATGCAATAAATAAGGTGTGCTACGCAATGTTTAGTCCATCCATTACCACTTCCCTTGATTGTGCAATCAAAACCGTTCATTGAGTTCCATCATCCGGATAGCAGCATGTGATTTTCGCATTTAAAAACCATAGCATAATGTCGAACCAACTGAAGCGATTCTCGGCGTGCGAAGCGTTTGGACGCTGTTGTAGAGGCGAACAATTTGCAAGAAATAATTAATTGGCCCTACCCATGGCACGCAACGCATTTCTCGTCCTACCGTGCTTTTTGGCATTATTTAAACATTCAAACCCGTTTCGCGGATTCACGGCCGGAAGAAAAAGCTTTGAACTGTACCCCATAATGAGAAGCTAGATGGTCCGATGGCCTCATTCTTGCCGTACGTTCCCCTTGGCTATTGTCGATCAGGTGATTGTAAGTTTCGGGAATGGTTAATTTAATTAATTTTATTCAACCGGACAGTTATGAACATGTTACATACACCACACCATAACGAATCACTTTCGTTTGTCTCATGGCGCGCGTACAGTTAAGCTTTGTACAAAAAAGCACCATCTGCTAGTGATCTATCAAAAAATAAATGTTTATCTTGATTATTCATCGAATAAGTGTCTATTTTTGCCTCACGAACAAAACTATAATAGGAGTTTTATTTTGCGATGCGACTGTTCCGATTTATAACACGATCATTATTCGCGAAAGTGACGAAACGAAAATGCAAACATACACAAAAACTGCGCACAATTAGTGTGTTATCGTTTTGTTTCCACTATTTCTATTGCGTCCGCAAACTGGATGATAATGGCGATGATGATGTTTATGTTAATATCGAATATTTTTTAAATTATTTCTAATGATTGTTTGTTTACTTTTTTTATCGCAATGTTGCGTATTATAAGAAGTTGGCTCAGACCCTCAGAAAGATATCGGCACAGTAGCCAAAATATTCTGAGTACGGGTTTACAAAACGTTGTTTATACAAAAAAAGGCTCTAAAATTTTGAAAATATCCATTTTTTAGAAGTGGAGTGTACATTAAAGTTGCCAAGATTTGTTGGACTGATAGCGCCATGAAAATATTAACAAATAATGTATAGAACTCTTATAATTTCAGTTTCGTTCGGGGTGTTGGTGTTGCTTGTGGGTTCGTTAATTCCAGGAATGTATCACATGTCTTAAATCGCTACAAAAATCGACCTCGGGGATTTTTGGGATTTTTTTTAGGTTGTCGGTAGAGTTCAGTATGTTGAGGATGACATTTTCTAAGATAAATAGAAACTCTACGATTGTTTGTGCTTTACATCCTAGAGCATATCTTAATGACTCTACAAACGATAACTACACATAAAATAGTCTTTAATAGCAGGTCCACCGATGGTTGTACTATTCGATCAAAGGATTTGGACAAAACGTTTAAACATTTAGTATGTTGCTTTGGTAATTTTGGACGTATAAAATGGTCCTATAAGAAGAGAACTTAAAACCGATAATGTTAATTTCATCATCTGCCAACTGCCAGTACTTGGATTAATTTTCAAAAGATAGTTCCTGATGTATTAGAAGGCACTAGGTCCTGAAGTATTATTATTCGAGAAGAACTTTTGTATTCATTATCGAACTGCCAACTAGAACCGCCAGATAGGTCATGTCAATGGAATGATACCGTACGACCCAGTCCATGAAGTCTTTTAGTTCATCCACATGAGGACAGAGGAGATGTGCTAGGATCAAACTGAAGTGAAGTAAACGATGTGTGTTTGCGAATTGTCCTCAGTATTGGCTACGTAAGTAGTACCACCTAATAACATTCACCAACACTACTTGCATCATGTTTTGAATTTTGATCTTCTGTGGTAGAAATGGAAATTGAATATTTTACTCAAATAAGCAGCACTAATGTTTTGGTCAAATTTGTTAGACTGATAAGCTATGGTGCGGAATCGTCTGACCTGTTTAATTCCAAAAGAAATGGTTTTGACGAGCTAAAATGTTTGCTTTTAAGGTGTATTCCATATTTTCGAAGCTATCAAAGCCATTGCAGAAATGCTTGTGAAAAACATTCCAGCAATCAACAATTCGTAACGCGACTGATGAATTCGTTTGTAAATGGTCTAGATCTTTAGATTTGCACGCAGCCAACAATTTGAATGTGGCAAGATCAATTTAATTTTTACTACTCTTTGTAGAAGTGGCACGATTGGCTCAATAAAACGCTTCACAAAACTATAACCCGCGCAAAGAATGTCTTCTGAATTGCATCTCGGAATACACTAGCTGTGCTTTGTTTGTTGCACAATACGGCACATTGCATGCTTTTTACTCGATTTGTTGATTTGGTAAATCGAAAAACGTGAACAAATGTATTCCCGATTAATATCGCTCGGTACGTGATAAGATCTAACCACAGAAGCATGGTGTTCCAGGAGCGAAACAAATGCACTCCAACTCACAAAACAGCGAAGCACGGCAAGAGGCATAATTATGCTTTACTATGGCCATAACCGACCGGGTCGTACCGGGCAGATAGGGGCATTTTGGGCAAACTGTTACGAAACTTTGCTCTCGACCATAGTCCCATCATCGCCATAATCATCCATCTCGGTACTTCCTCGGATAAGCGTTTAGCGCATATTAATCGTTTTATCTTCATAAAGTGCTTCCTTACTTCCACATTTATCCCAATTGTGTGGCGCTGGTGCGTTGAAGATGTGGAACTGTGTTGACGCCTAGGCGAGGTACCATCAGGTAGCGCGGCGGTGTCTTTGTTACTGCCGAACGGTGTAACGAATTTTGGGACGCTTAACGCGAGCTATCCGACTGTGGTCAATCACGCGGATACAACGCTATCAATCGGCGGGAAACGCATACGCACACGCATCCACGTGTAACAAGCGCCAATCGCGGGACAAGGTTTTCCCTTTCGATTCTTCATTTGCCCCAGCGAACGGTGCCGCTCACAATGGCACCGTACGGATGCGCCACACACACAGGGATTGCGCAATCGGATAAGAAGCAGACCTGCATGTAACTCGGGTGTTGATTTATCCCTTTGGGCACTGGTTTTCCACCACGACGGTGTACGTTTGTTTTATTTTTCGCTTCGCTTTTTCGCACTTCGTTTCTTGTCTCCACTTGAACCCGCGATAAGATTAGAGAAGGAAGAGCGTCCCGAGGGTGATGGGTTCGTGGCTTATGATTGAAGATGCCGGAACCGTAATTTTCGTTGACGATCAAGTACACTGTCGACTTCAAACGATTTTTTGTAGCAAAATTCAAACGATACAAATGATAATTTGCAAACAGTAACAAAAATGCTTAGCCACTCATTAGGTTACATGTATTTCGTCTCTTTTTTTGTTTGTTATTGAATGGAATTGTGTGGCAAATTATCTTATCCAGAGGGAAGCGGACCGTGCGAAACAATCGAACAAAACCTTTGCTCTCACACATGAAGATCACGATCACGTGAAGCGCAAAACAAAACGAATGCAAACAGTATCCGCAAACCATGCGCTGGTGCCAGCGATAGGGAATTGAAGGCAAAACCGGTAACGAATGGGAAAACCGAGAAGAAGAAAAAACCTCTTTGCGGTTTTTATTACGCCTGCCTTTCTTCGGTGGCCCGGTGAGGAAATGGCCTGGAATCGGTGCACACACGGGTAAGGAAGTTCACAAATTTCCACCACCAACATTGAAGTGGGGGGGGGGGGGGGTGATGAACACTTATTCGGTCAAATTTTGAATTGAACCTTTTGCTAACCAACAAAAAAAGAAACGGCCACTTTTGACACATTTTTTTGTTTGGAGTTCGTACGCCGCCACTCTGTGTACTTGAACGAAGCACACACGTGTGAGAAGTGGTCGACGATGAGTGTATGTTGATTAGTGTATGGGTGCGTTTGCACTATGGGATGAGCTGGGGACGTTGATCACTTGTTTTTAATTTCAATATAGCATGGGTTTTAATATTATTATATTATAATATTATATTAGGTTTATTGTTGGCATATTTTGGCGTAGGTAAAATGATCACAATGCAATTCTAGAGTATGTGTTAGGTGTACAGCTATTCTGTGGTACACGATCAAACTTTGTACTCAATTCTCATAATTATTGTTAACCCTCTGTAATTATGTGCACACTTTATGCACTTTCTTTTTTGCTCTAGAAAGAGTAGTTGAAACGCTTCTTTACGATCAGTTATAACATTTATTTTCACAAGCTGTTCTACTCAGCGATTCATAGCCTTTTTTTGTTATGTTAGAACGGCGGTTAGTCAGACCAGGCGGGACGGCCTAAAAAGGATTTTGAAACAGCCATGTCGTGTTCATCTGGCACCGTTTCCAAATATACCACATGGCCAACCTCATAAGTTTATACTAAAATAAAGAAAGAATCTAAAAATACTTTCTAATTTTTGATTTTGCAGTAAAGTTAAGTAAAACCGATAAAAATAAAGAGATAAAACATTAAGTAATTTGAAGAAAAACATAAAGTTTATGAACATGATAAATACTAACATAAACGTCGAAAATTAAGTATTTTACACCCTTAGCTAAGTGCACCTGGAATATACACAATTATTTATGTTAGTCAATGCCCAATATTAGGCCCAATTTCGCCTAAATAATTACTTTAGTTTGAACTTATTTTCGTCAGCTAACATCTTGGTAGTGTAAAAGCTACAACTTGAAGTGAAATGGACTGTAATAAGCAATGCTGTACCCCTAAAAATAATACTAGATTAGCAGTCAACAGACCAAATTGCTCCCATAGTGCGACTCCAAACGGTGCAGTAAGCCGGTTGCGCTTTCGTTTTCGGACAGGCCCCGAACAGCGCGAACCTTTGTGTTCGCGATTGGCCTGTTCCATTGATAGCAGGTGAAAGGAAACCGAACGAACGGGAAAAACTATCGATGGAGGGACACCGGTGGCCAGCTTCCCTGCCCGATACGATCGTCGAGAGTCGTCGGTAAGGTGCGTATATGCAGGCACACATGCAACCGAATCGTGTGCCATTTCATTTTCTATCGTTTTTCCATTCAATTCGTTTGTAGTAGTAAAGCTTGCGGAACCTTAGCTTACCGACGACGCACGCTTGGCTCGAAAGGGAAAGAGACGCAAAGCTTCGTTTGTGTGTAAACGAGGAAAACGACCGAAAGCAAAACAAACCTTCCCCAAAGGAAGAAAGATACGAACTTCCCCTCTCTCCAGCAGGTGGGTTCGTGGTTTTGGATGCGTTTTTTTTTATTCTTCTTTGCTTCGTTTTGTTTTCGCACGACCAGGACGAACCGCATGGTCTGGCATGTGCTGTGCGCGCGGTTTCAGCGGTGCATCTATAAAAATGCGCCCGTTCGAAGTCGGAAGGCAGCATTGGCGTTTGGACGGTTCGATCGTTAGGACGGTGTGTTTACAGTACAGTTTGGTGTGATTTCTCGGTTATTTTTACGTTTTTTGGTGCGTTTTTTTTCGTGAATTTTAACACGCAGTGGTTCAGTGTGGCGCAGTTTTGTTGCAGTTTATGTTAGTAACGATCGTTTGCAAAGCGTGTAATTATTCCGACGAGTGTACCACTTCCTGAAGCGGGTTGGATTGCTTTGAAGAGTCAAATTGTAGCCGGTTTGAGCTGAAAGAAGAATAGATTGTGATTTAAAGTGTTTCATTGTGTGACGGTGTTGATCAACAAAAGTGCTGAAATCATATTTTACGAAGGAATTTCATTTGAGGTACGCAAAAAAATTGTCGATTCTTTTGTTAACACGTTTACTAAGAGAAAAGATAAATTAAATCCTTTGCTTTTTAGTTTCGTTCCGTTAATAGTTATGTTAAAATTTAGTTGTTTTCTACGAGAACTTAAAGAAAATTTTGTAAATTTAAAACATTTATTTATAATTTTATTTATTGTCGATTTTAATGTTTAGTAGTCAAACTATCTTGGTGATAAAAAGTTTTAACTCGCATATATTAAAGTCAAAAGATAAAATACGTCATAAGAAACGATCTTTGGTGATAAAATATAACACGATCTTCACAAAACAAGCAGATTTTTTCAATATACTGCTAGTTTTACCAGGTGTACTATAGACATGCATAGCCCATAGTGCAGAACAGATTCTAATGCAATTATGAAAATAGTTCAACGCTAATTTGTCATTTTAAGTAACATCAACATTAAACAACTGCATAACATTCGTAAACAAAAAATTGTAATAATGCTACTTTTTGTACTAAGTTTACTTAACGCTTTAACAATATGTTTTTTTAAACTATGAGTTGTGTACACATTTTTACTGTTCTTTGTCGAACATATTCTTTTGTTTAGCGTTTCCCATTAATAGTTCGACTGAACAAATGCAATTGTATTCTTTTACTCGTTAGCAAATGCAAGGTTTCTAATGTTGTATTGCTCTTTTCGGTGTAATAATTCTTATTCTAATGTTAAAAAACAACTGAAAAGCATTTTTTTTACTATTATGAGTTTTGTTTGTAATATAAAAAAGGACTTCCCCAAACCACCAACGGTACATTGAACACCCTTTACCATTATGGTATTATGCGTTTAATCGTCTTAATGAGCGTATTATGTTAAAGAAATATGTTTTGCTCTTCCTTCCTACCACGGGCTTAATCATTAACTAATTTTCAACCAACCACCCATACAACCACTCGGAACCAACTTCCGTTGTGATGTTCCTCTTTCGAAAACGCCAAAATATGCGTTTGGTAACCCCTTATGAAGATGCACATAATGGGGCCACTTCCGCCCACGGTGTGCCGGTCAGTTCGCGTGTGATATAACATTTCCACTAACACGTTAAAACTCTCTATCTCTCTTACTGACCCGAGGGGGAGGGGGACACGTGAACCGACGGAACATCAAATCAAAAATCAATCAAAACAAAAAAAAAATGCAACCGATCCAACCGGTCAGTAACGCTTTTCAACACATTTTTCATGGCAAATAACATCATAAATATAGTGGTAACAAACCAACCACAACAACAACAAAAACTCCCCCTCCACACACACACACACACACACACACACACACACACACAAGCATATTTAAAAAAAAAGCGTCCCAAACACGCCAAAAATGAAACGGATCGTAAAAGAAAAAATATCACTTTTGGCAAAACTGTTTCCATCGGAACAATGAGAGCCTTCCGCATTTCGGTTAGTTCACAAGTTCCTAATCATACCTCCCTCCCATGGGTGGTGGGTGGGTTTTGGAGACAGAGGGGGGAGGGGGAAGGAACCAGGTGAAATGGGCAGGTGAAAGTGCGAAAGTCCATTACTTTCGGCACTTGCGCGTGTTCCGGCACTCTTCTGCTCGATGGCAGTAAAGTAATGATGCGCCTGCAAGCCTGCAACAACAACAGCAACAAAAAACACTCACTAAATCATCTGATTGGCTTGAACTTTTTTTTATTTTGCGAAATCGTTTACTCCCTGTGTGCAGAAAGGATCGAAGAAGAAAAACTATCCGTTTGCTTCCTTTTATTGTAGAGTGATCGTACGGCGCGCAGACGAAACACATGGCCCGTCTGTTTCGAGAAGTAATGAGCGATAAATGTATTTTGTTTTATGTACATGCTACTCAAGTAGCTCTTGTAGTAAGATTTGAACAAAAAAGTCATTTAAAAAGGAAAGAAAACAAACAAAAAAGATAATTAATGAATGAATTACACGTAAACATAGCACAATCTAAACACTAATTACTCCAAAAATTTGGATTATTTAATAACATTGTGACAACATTCACGATCGTCCGACTGCCAATAGTTGTTTTTGTTGACGCTGTCCATTGTTGGACCGTAGATCATCGATTAGCAGAAGCTTCGAAACGTATCTGAAGCGCACAAATAGTTGTCATAACAAAACTCTCCGTAGCTAAACAAAACAACTGTAGCAAATAAATTTCTCCACTTTCGTCACTTTCGATCCAAAGAAAGAGACATTCCGGTTATCCTGTACCGTCTGGAGACCTACTTTTTCGCTTCGGGGATTATCGAACACGTTTTTGTGTAGCCAGCCACCAGTCGATCACTCCAACGATACAAAATATATGTAACAAAGGTTTTATGCTTTTTATTATTACTACCACTATTATTGCATTTAATTATGCAACAAATCGATCGCGATGCTGGTTGGATACAATCTGCCGTGTATCGCTGCTAGTTCCGTCGGTAATTGATTCGATTTCACGATCAATCACCACCTTCGATTATGTGGATGGTTGAGCGTTGTGGATGCTTTTTTTTTTTTGGAAGTCAGGAAGGGTTTATTCGCTTTCAATTAATGTTCCATCAAACGATCATTAAAGAGATCATCGATGGTTCACGTTCGGGGAAGCTTTATTATACATCTTTCACGGATTTCTCATCTTCTACAGGGAGTGTTTTTATTGCTGGTATTTAGCTACCTTTCCTTTTGTGGTGTGTTTGGTTAGAAAAGCTTTTGTTGAGCACAAAACACAAAACCAATTCAACACACACGCTTCACGCGTGAAAGTGGTGAGAAAAATAGTCGATCGTATCGATTTGGACGTGAGAAGTGTGAGAAACATCAGAAAAGCATTACTTTTATCATGCAGTTGATGAAATGCATTTTGACTCAATAATGGCGTATGAAAATGTTTTTAAAAACGTTTTAAACCCTCAGAAAAGAAAAGTAAATTAAACATTACAATAAATAAATAATGTGCTGCTTTTCCGGTTTTCACTTTTTGGGCTTCTCGCTTTTCACTCGTTGAAGTCTCCGCTGTCGGTTGTGGTCGAAAATCGTCCCGAAATGGTTCGTTTTATCATCTTCATATACCAGGAGATCATACAAGGAGTAGTTAACACTAAGAAACCATTCTTTTAGTAGCAAGATACCATCTAGTTGTCCCCTATTTCGCATGTTATCAGTAGTGGAAGTTCTAGTTCTATTGACCCACCTACTTATTCTCACGTTCGTTATCAACTAGCCAATAAGAGACGATCTTCTCGCACAATCAGTGATAACGTGTGCAAACGGGACAGCTATAGGGTACATTCGATGGTTACCTTCTCGGTTGGATGTTATCTTGTTATCACAAATCATGAAACTGGTCGTTTGGTGGAGCAAATTAATGTCACCGGCGGACGAAAAGAGATGGAAAGATTGTTTCGTTTATTGTTACCTTCTCGTATGCATGTTCCCGTAGTATCGACAACCACCAAAACGGATTCGTTCTGGTGTGATTTTATTTCGCCGATTTCAACGGTTGGAAAGAGAGGAACGAAAATTAAGAAACGCTAATATTTATTTATTTTATTTTTTGTTTCGTAAACGTAACGCCAGTATATGTAATGTAAGTAATAATTGAAAACAAATTTCCTGTTTCATTGATTATTTCCATTTTCATTAATTTCACATGGAGTTTGTAATTTTCCATCGCATTAAATAATACGCAATCAAATTCGCGAAATCCGTACACAATTCCTTTGCAATCGCGCACCTATATATGTAGTGCCATTATGCAACTTGCCGGACATGCCCGCACACACACACACATACATACATACACACACACACATAGAGTCGACGGCACAGCCATTTTTGCCACCTTTCTGCTTTACGCTAACTTGTTCCGTTTTGTTGTTTCATTTCACTTGCAGCTTCCAAGGAAAACGACAACGACCGCTATACGAAGATGAAGTCCGTTAACGTCACCCTCGCTGTTGGTTTGGTGCTTTGCCTGTTTGCCATCGGTACAGTATATATCGTTTGCGCACCCGTACACACACCGATTTGCATCCGTGTCGTTAATTCCAGCTTCATTTTACCTCACGCAACTGTGTTTTTTTTTTTTGTTTTGGTTTTGTTTTCGCAGATGATATCGCGGCACGTTCCGGTGCAGACCGCAAGAAGGACTACGATTACGAGTACGAGACGGGACTTTCCAGTGGGGGCGGTGGAGGTGGATACAGCGGGTCGGGTAGCAGCTACACGCCCAAATCGGGCTACAGTGCCGGCAGTGGGCTGCGTTCCATTGCCCAAGGTTCGGCCGATCAGGCCAACTCAGCCGTTGCGAATCAGCATGCCGCAGCCAAACAGGCTGCGTACGTTGCGCAGAACACGCTCGCGCAGGCGGCGTCACAAGCAGCCGCCACTGCACAGGCCGCACTGGCCGGTAAGCACGTGCTGCTCCAGGGTCTCGAGCAGCAAAGTCTCGAAGCGCATCAGGCCCTGGATGCGGAGATACAGCAGCTTCAGCAAGCGAAACGTTCCGCCAAAGCGGCACAGCACGCCGCCCAGCAAGCGCTGAACCACGTGCAGGTGCTACAGTCCGCGCTGAACAATGCGCAGGTCGCAGCGGAACACGCGCAGCAGAGTGCGAGCGAGGCGGCCGCTGAGTTGGCCTCCCAGACGCAGATGATCGGTACGGCGAAGCAGCGCGTGGAAGCGCTCGAGGAGCAGCTGAACTCGGCCCGCGTCGACTTCGAGGCCACGCAGGAAGCGGCCCACAAGGCGGCGGCCTCCGCCCAGGAAGCTCAGAACAATGCGGCCGAAGCGGCCGCCCACGCGGCCATCCCGCTCGTGCACGTGGCCCAAACGATCTCGGACGGGCACGGGCTCGGCAATAGCCACACGCTGCAGGCGAAGATCGGCAAGGTAAGNTCGGTACGGCGAAGCAGCGCGTGGAAGCGCTCGAGGAGCAGCTGAACTCGGCCCGCGTCGACTTCGAGGCCACGCAGGAAGCGGCCCACAAGGCGGCGGCCTCCGCCCAGGAAGCTCAGAACAATGCGGCCGAAGCGGCCGCCCACGCGGCCATCCCGCTCGTGCACGTGGCCCAAACGATCTCGGACGGGCACGGGCTCGGCAATAGCCACACGCTGCAGGCGAAGATCGGCAAGGTAAGTGGCAAGCAGCACCAGCAGCATCACGCATCGTCCGAGGATGAGATTAACAGTGGCGAGATCGAGGTGGCGGCCAACCACAACTATGGCGATTTTAAACCATCCCAGCAGACGTTCAGCTTTGCCGGTTACTAAGAGCGCTGATCGGAACGTAATCGGTGCATCTTCTACATACATCTACCAACATCACCACCATCGGCTGTTCCGCAATGCAGCAAAGATCTATGTTTTAATAGAGCCACATACAAACGCAAACACACTCGCAACACACACATACAAATGTACGCAGCTTTGAAGGCGCTGGAGGGGAGGAGAGAGGAGGCAATAGCAACAGCGGAGGCAAGCGATCGCACCAACCAACGAACCAACTTCCCAAGATCAGTGTCAATGTGCACGCGCCAGTGCATGCGCGCTCGCATTCAGATGAAAGTGAAATCGGATCGATCATGATCGTGCAGACGGTGCACGAGGGATGGAAAGCGGAACTACATTAGCTTCATTGCAACATGCAGCAAATACCGTAATCCCGGAAGGTTTGGCTTTCACGGTCCCTGGCGCGCATTGCATTTACCTCCCCAAAAGCCGGTTTCCGCAACGATCGTTTGCTGACGAAAGGGTGGAGGTAATGTAAGAAGCAAAAGAGGTGGTAAGTTTTTCCTGCTCCGCCAGTTGATATTTGTCCACCGGTAGAGGTGAGCTAGTGCTTCAAAGTGTGGCAGCGACCAAACAAACGAACGACACAGGGACGTAATCACAAAAGTTTGTATTTATTTATGTAACTATCTAGGACGCCAGGAGGGGCTAGACGAAAAGAGAACGCGTGTGAACTTTTGAGAAGACACACGTGCANCCGGTTTCCGCAACGATCGTTTGCTGACGAAAGGGTGGAGGTAATGTAAGAAGCAAAAGAGGTGGTAAGTTTTTCCTGCTCCGCCAGTTGATATTTGTCCACCGGTAGAGGTGAGCTAGTGCTTCAAAGTGTGGCAGCGACCAAACAAACGAACGACACAGGGACGTAATCACAAAAGTTTGTATTTATTTATGTAACTATCTAGGACGCCAGGAGGGGCTAGACGAAAAGAGAACGCGTGTGAACGTTTGAGAAGACACACGCGCTATTAGCATGTAGTTAGTATTGGTTGTGTTTAATTTGTTGTTTCGTTTTCTACTACTACTACTATTACTACTACCACTGTTACTGATTTTTGATACTGATTGTGAAGATTTAAATGCAATAAAAACGTAACAGGAATAGGAATACATGTAATGATCGTGCTGCAACCGCTTTAAACACAAGGGTTAATCGTATCCGCTGACACTGATAACAGCAAATAGAAAGAAAGATTCCCCATTTTCCCAGCTACTACTTGTGTGTGTGAGAGAGAGAAAGAGAGAGAGAGAGAGAGAGGGAGATAGAGAGAGAGAGAAATGCGACGACAGTTACTAGATCCGTGCTACTCCTTCCTGTCATGTATGCTCTCCTGATACTTCAGCAAAATTATCGCATTCGCTTTGCAACCTTTTCTGGAGTGTCAAAAATATTATCGCTCTCTCCGTCTGTCTTTCTCTCCCCACGGAGATTCAGTGTACGAAATTGATGCAACCTCTTTTGTAGGATGTTACCCTACTATTTGAAAGAAAACAAAAACATGCGCGTCGGATGATCGCAGCAGCATTGCTCTCTCCCTCTCTCTCTCTCTCTCTCTCGCTACCAGTTAGATCGATGTTACCTCTTCGTTGCATGCTCTCCTGTTACTAAAAACGTTCACTTGTCGGCATCCGCGTAACCTTCTCGCTTGCTTTGATAGTGAAAGAAGGACAACAGAAAGGACGAGTAGGAAAGAGATGTCCCTATACCTGCATTAGCTGGTTATGCTAGAGCGAGTACAAATGATATCTTCATTTCTGTCATTTTACGCCGTTTTACGCTCAACGTGAGGTAGAAAGAAAGGAGAGAGATGAGTACTAGATTTATCGTGCAGATGAAAAACACAGCTGATGTTGTCCCTCTCAGCAAGCGCGCCATTACTAAGATGGCTACTAAAAACACATTACGCTTGTTCAACCCTTCCGCAAGCAACGTGGATTATTTATGTTTTGCTGTAATAATAAACCATGTTTATTATACGTTCGGATAGTGCTGTAAACAATGGAAAGAAACACGAAAAGGCAAAAAAAGGAACAACAATGTTTCGATTTTTAATTTTTTCTCAATTTTTATTTTAATTAAAAAAACTAAGTGTATTTATACTTTTATGTATCAATAATAGTAATTACAAATATTTTCTCCGTTTCGTAATAGAATTTGCTTTTTGTCCGCTCTCCTTTCATTTTTGCTGACACACACACACACACACGCCGCATTACTGTATGTGTGTACCTCCTATGTGTTGCTGTACGTGTGCCCATTTCCCTCGTATCGTATCCGTAGCAGCCCACGTCGCTGTGTTCGCTGGCCTAACCGCCATTGCCTAGATCCTACTTTAATGACCCCACTTGTTATGACTGTATGTGTTGTGTGTATCTGTTTTGTTTGTGTGTTGCCACACATATTACTTTTTTTTTGTTTTCTTTCCTTTTTGTTTAGCTTTTTTTTGCCTTCTTCGTATTTTTCTTTACGTTTCTTTTTTGTTTTACTTTGCTTCGCACAGTGTAGCAATATCTTTTGTTCCTCTTCAAAAGCTACAACTCTATCCTGCTCCTTCGATCGCAGCAAGACTGTGTTTGTTTTGTGTTTGTCGTTTTGTTTTCTTTTCTACAGATAGATAGGCGAAGGATCCACAATTCCCGAGGCTTCCCATTACTCCATTACTTCGTTCCCTCGGTCCACTACTTATATGCTACTACCAGCTACACACTATCCGTTCGCTTCATTTTGCGCACCGCGTATACTATTATACACATAGAGACTTATGGGTGTAAAAGTATTACAGCTTTGTTTAAACATATCTCGCAATCATTCATCCATCCATCCATTCATTGTCCCATTCATCATCATCATCATCATCATTCACAACAAACACCACTACCGGCCCCCAACCCCCACATCCCATCCACACACAAATGGAGCAGGATCCCTCCCTCCCCTACGTCCCATCTTCAGCTTAGTTAGTTAATTATCCTTCCTCCTTCCCCTCCTCACGGCGTTCTCTCTCATTTTGCGCGCATCACTGACAAAATTCACATTACATCTCCTTCTTTTTGACAAAGTAATTTTCAATCGTTTCATCCAGTTGTTCTGTTTGTGTTTGTTTTTGCTAATTATTACCATGCGGTTCCACAGCACCGAACACCGAAGCTACACCAGAGAACTAACAAAACAAGGATGTTGTTTCCTTAGTGTACACACACACCTCGTTTGTTGTCCTCGCTATTTGTTTTCACTACACAGCAGCTACGCACGCATGTATGTGTGTGTATCCTTCTATTTGTTTTATCTATAGTTATACACCGTGTGTATGTGTGTGGTTCTGTGTGTGTGCTCTGCTTACAACTATTATCAACGTGTGTGTGTTTGTGTGTGTGTGTGTCTGTGCTGTTTGCTTCGGTTTTTCATCCTTCCAAGGGACCACCCATCCCAAGGGATGATCACCACCACTACATGATCATCTTATTCGCACCCCCTTTTATAGTACAGATTCACATACGCTCCGAATTCACGTTGCACACCACAATCTGCAAATCTGCGTTTCTGTGTGCACGTGTGGGTGATGCACATTACGGGTAGAATTTGAATTAAAAACCCACATAACCGTTATTATACCACCGCAATCCGTCCCACCCATGCGACAGATAATTTAAGTTTACATTTGCTCCACACATCATGTTATGCGTGCACATGTTTGCGTGTGTGTGTGTGTGTGATTTGTTTGTTTTCGTTTAGTATTTTTTACCCCTTGACTTGTTGTTCTCCTGTACACACGTACACACCCAAACGCACACGACACATCTTTTGCCTGCCCTACTACAGCTTCTATTTGCTAGGTGTAATTAAATTATTCATAAACTATGCTTAGCTTCAGTTTACTATTTTATTTTACATTTTACCCACACACACACACATACACCCACCCACACACACACGTACAATACACGCTTGTTAGTGGGAAAGGACGTAACAAGCAGTCTGCCATTACTGCTTTTGCCGGGAGAAAGAGAGATAGGGCTAGATATAGAAAGAATGAAAGAACAAAATTGAAATAAGTAGGCCACCACCGTCGAGCTTCGTAGCAAAAATGTCGATTATCCATCCCAGCAACCCTGGTTGTACACCGACGAATTTTCCAGTACGTCAAATATGAAAAAGAAAACTTGCACTTGATCGAGAGTAGGTAAGATCATTCTGTCAACAAAAAAATATTCGATCTGTGTGCGTGCGTGCGTACGAGCTGTTGTATGTGCACAAATGCACAAACAAACCAAAAAACCCAAGGGAACTGGATTGCATAGCAGATTGCTGTTAGTAAACAGAATAGCTTATTGTAGTATAGAAAGAGAAAACAATTTAAATAACTTATCACCTGTTTTGCGCATCATTATTTGCTATCTCTCTGTTTTCCTTTTTTTACACGCACACATGCACTGCTCTATTTCTACTCTCTCTCTCTCTCTCCTTCTCTCTACTCATATACATAGAGTTGCTAGTCTAACACGACCATAAGCAAAAAAGAAAATAAAAAGCTCTAAATAAGCATTCTTCCCAGTAGCAGATTCCTTTCCCTTTCCATTTGAATGACTTAAGCGGAATGGAGAAGTAATATTCGAAAAAGGGCAATACCACAGGAGCATAACATGATCGTGTGTGTACGCGCACACGATCACCACAGAAGTATGCGCGTATTACCGACACGTTTGTTCCTGTAGAGCTTGTTCCCTTGCCTTCGGTGTGTAGGAAGATACACAACACACAACAAACACTGCTTTCTGCTTGGTTCGAAAACAAAGAAAGAGGAGCATCATCGAACCGTAACATGAAATAAAAAGATGAATGAATGTGTCTGCATTGTGGAGATTCGTTTTCGTGTAACATGTGTGGCAAAAGGAGGGCGCTTCTATAGATACCCAGCCCTTTGGGGAAACAGTAACAGCAGCGGCAGCACTGCGTGCTACCATCCATTCCCGCCCTCTACCTCTTCAAAAGGACAGCCGCACAATGCATTGCTGCGAGATCCGCTCGAGAGCCCACCACAAGCAGCTCGAACGGGACACTCGACGGGGAATGTTGTTGCCTTTTTTGTTTTGTTTTGCGTGTCTTTTCCACCTCGCACTGTTGTCCTGCTCCGTGCGCATTTGTGTTCTCTTCCTAAAACTAGTGCGTTTCATCCATTATGTACACATTGTTCTTAAGCTTCTTACTACACTACACCACCAATTACTACTTCCTTTAATATACACACACATGGGGCACATGGGGCCACACACACACATGCGCGAGCGCGCGCTCCCGATACACCGTTGTCCTTCTGTTTCGACTGCATAAAACTGTTTCAACACTACACGCTACTGTAACACATTTTCGATTATTCTACTCTCGCGTACATTCGCACCTTCCAATCCAATCCAATCCAATGCCACCTCTCTTTCCCGCATTACCCTACTATGTACACAGATTAAACCTTTCTTCGTTTAACTCACTTTACTGTAAGTCCTTTGCCCGTTAAAATTGGGGCGAATTGGGCGACGAGCCGACGCACCGGAGGGGGTGTTTTTCTTTTTTGTGTTGCTACGGACCCCTTCTTCTTGCTAGGTTGGGTGGTACCAGGGGTGTGTATGATTTTGTAGACCAATTTCACACCACCACCGCCCATCTGTGCATCTTATTGTGCATAAAAAAAACTCCATTACACAGAAAGCGGCCGAATAAAACTGAGAAGAAAAAACAAACCCCATGTCCTTACTTCCATCCGCGTGCCATCAGAATTGGGATATGAAGTAAATCCGTTTTGATAATAACTAAACCCTGCATTCGATATGAGCGTGTGTGTGTGTGTGTGTTTGTTTGTTAGTTTGTTGTAATACTTTCCGCTTCCTATCATGTTTCACACGATCATTCTGGATAGTTGCTTCTGCATCGTGGGTTACATTCGAAATGTCCAACAACTCTAAACTGTTTAGCTACAAAAGTGGGGAGTGTTTTTTTTTTCTACACACACGACACATCACCCACACAAAACAACCAAAAGCACAATTTAAAGCCATACAACACCCGTGTCAATCGGATCGACTACAAAACGATCTTGCACCGGGAACAAACGAAGCGAGGCTTCGAACGTTTAGCGTCGGTTTTGTCCTTGCGATCATACAAACACACACGCACACACATACGCATGATACCCAGCATGTATAAGTAGTGTCCCCCCTGATGTGCGTTCTCCTCACAACTGCACAACGTTTGGTGAGGTTATGAAAAACAAAAAAAAAAAAAACAGTCCAACATTACACCGCCGTTTGTGGAGAAATTTACATTCAATCAAAATATTTAAAATTACTCATTGGGTTAAGTAATAGTATGTACGTGTGTGCATGCGTATGCGTAATTTTGCTTGCGGGACACCTTGTGGTTGGGTTGTTCTTACGGCATTTGTCACCACTATTTGCTTCTTCATTAATCATTTTGTTTGCTCTCCTAATGGGGCCCCATCCATATCATATGCACCATGTTCTCCTATTTCTTACAAACACACAAGCCTTACTACCTTCCTTCTTTACGTCGTCTCTCCCTAGTGTAACTGCTTGTTTTGTTTTCTTTAGCTGTTCATGGTTGTAATCCTGTTTCCGGTGTACAGTTATTATGCTACCCGCAAATTAAACCCTTCATCCAGTGTTGCTTGATTTTATCATCGATCTTCGCTTTTCCATTTTGCTAAATATATATGCCTATAAATATATATATTTATATATAATATGTGTGTAACTATAAATAACTTTGTATAACCTTCGATATACACATGTCGCCATTCCGTAGTATCGGTTCTCCGCCACAGCTTCCGCCACTGACCAAACTTCCGATTGTTGCCACCGTTCGATGTCGACCATTTGCCCCGTCCACAGACTAATGTTATCGTGTAAGATGATGTTAAAGCTGCCGTTGGTGGCGTAATATCGTGGCTCAGTGGAGATTCCACTACGATGAAGCCGTTATCGGATGTTGTGAGGATGGCTGTGTTGGCGGTGCTGTGGCCACGTTCGCTGCCGGTGAGGAGGGGTTTGTTGCGGCTACGGCTGAGGGACTCGTCGGAACGGCGTTACTACTGCTGCTGTTGCTGCTGGTACTACTGCTGTTGCTACTGGTGCTGCTGCTGTTAGCGTTGCTACTACTGTTGTTGCTACTGCAATTGCTGTTGCTGTTAGTGTTACCACTGTTTGTTGTTGCCGTACCGCTGCTAGCGTTGCTGTTGGGCGTTCCATCTGGATTCACCGTTGGAACGGACGTTGCAGTTGCAGGAGAGGCAGGCGTGTTAGTTACCGAAGCACCATGATCCGCCGTAGCGTTCGAGGACGAGGAAGAACTGGATTCGTCGTACCCCGGTACAACCGTTGTCGATGCAGCAATGGACGATGCATCCACATTGGCAGATCGACTGCTGCTGCTATCTACACCCTCGGAAACGTTAGCCGCTGTGGAAGGTGTAGATGGTGTGACAAATTCTTCCGCTGTCATTTGTCCGTTCGTCGCGGCAGGCTGGGAGCTGGACGCAGTTCCATTGTTCGTTACGCTCACACCACTACCGTTCGTTGTAGCACTCGGGGATGAAGCATCTGCCGTCGTTGGCATACTGCTGCCATTCGTAGGCATTGCTGCTGAGGTGGTCTTCGTATCAGCTCCCGCCTTTGCTTCCATCACAGACGAAGAGTTGGAGGCTGCCGTTACGGCGGCGGCGGAGGACGAGGACGAGGAGTTGTTGGAAGTGTTTGTTTTGCCTCCCGATTCGATCTCCATCGTCGTTAGTGGTCCAGTCCCCCGCGAACACTGGTACAGTACACGGGAGATAATGAGCGCCACCTGCTGGTCCAGTATGTGACTCATGACCAGCCCCAACAGCCGTTGCTCCTGCTGCATGAACAGGGGCCGATTGTCCGGATGTTTCGCTAGGTGCAGCAACGTACCGGCAGCCCTTCGCAACATATCAAGACTAGTGCCCATCGAATCTGGGTTGTCTCGCAGGAAGTTAATGCCATGCTGGTTGGCCACACCCAATGCCGATTGTTCGGCCTGTTCGATGAACGCCACCAGGTACGACACACACGGTGACTGCAATGCGACCGTGCGTGCCATCGAGCTGTCGGCAGCAGCCAGATAATGCAGCAGGTTGACCGAGAACTCGCGCAACACCTGATCCTCGTTCTTGCAGAGGTGACGCGTTAGCACCGAGCACAGCTTTTCCAGCCGCGAGAACGGTGGTGTCGCTATGACCAGATCCACATTTGCGTCCGTCACGCACAGCTTGCACAGTGCCTCGAGCGCTAGCCGTTGCGGCGATAGGGCTGCATTTGGACCGAGCGTCGGGAACGGATCCTGACCGTGTGCCGATGGGCAGACCGCCCAGTGCAGCAGCCCGTCCAGGATTGGGCGTGAGATCGGTTCGTCGAAGCGGGACAGATCGAGCTGGCCGGAAATGTTTGCCGTCGCCACGAGCATATTCTCGCGGATCTGCACCAAAAAGTCCCACCACCACTCGTGCTCACCCTGCAAGCTGCTGCACGAATCCGAGAAGTCGGCATCTTCCTCGCGGTCGTAGTTGCGCGTCTTCTTCGTGCGCAACGGGTGCTCGTGGTTAAGCAGCAGCAGCTTGCCGAGTATCGCCAGAAAGCGGGACGATTTGGAGAACTCCGTCTCGTTGTTTGGCAGGAAGGTGAGATTGCGCAAGATGTTCGAGATAGCTACGCAGCGCCGGGCCAACGCATCCTGTCCCTCCGTCACCAGGTACAGGCTCGCTTCGTCGCGCGTGTAACACTCGTCCTCGTAATCACTCATGCGGCGACGCTTGAGCACGCGGGCCGGATCGCGAACCGTTTCCGCTATGTCGAAAGCTATCGTCTTGCCAGCCGCAGGACCGACGACCGACGAAACGTCATCTTCCTCCGATTCATCGATGTCCATCTTTTCCTCTACCTCTTTAGTGACCGCCGGTGACGGTTTCGGACATTCCTCCGATTTTACACTATTCTGCTGCTGTTGCTGTTCGCCGCGATCGGCCGACGGCGATGATTCGCTCGTTTCGCTACTTTGTTCCCGCTCATTGTCTGCGTCATGTGCCGGTTCTTGTGGCCCATTCGATAAACTCGACGTCTTCTCCAGCTCCATGTCGATCTCCCGGCAGTCCGCATCCATAGGTGTCGGAGTCGTACCCTCCTTTGCGCCAACCTTGCTGTCGACTGTCTCCTCTGCTGCCTTATCATCAACTGTCGATTTTTCCTTTTTCACTACACAGTTCTTTACCACCTTCTCCCCGGCACTCTCGACCAGCTTTTCCTTCGCCACTTCCTCCTCCTCGCCACTTTCGCCGTTCATCAGGCGCGCGATGTGGTGATCTTTCCGGGTGCGTAACGTCGGTGCCGTTGCCGTTGCGGACGAATCTTCTTTCCTTCGCTTCGGTGGCGATAGCAGCTCTTCCTCTTCCTCTACATCCATCTCCGTGGACTCCTCCTCTTCGGACGTATTTTTCAACGCCGTTGTCGGGGTTTTCTCCACCACCGGAGCTTCCACCAGCACATCGTCTTGCTCCTTCTGATGCAGTTGATCGCGCTCGCGCTCGTTTTTGCTTGTACATTTTGCACTGTTGTTGTTATTGTTACTCACGCTGCTAATATAACAATTGTTGTTGTTAACGTTGGCTGCTGCTGCTATCCGCTTGCCATTCCGGGTACCCATCGTCTTTGCGGCTTCGGCATACTTGGCGCTGGTTTTAATGTACTTTGCAAATGGAATGTTCACAAACTCGGCCCGGAACGTGTCCATGATGTAATCGTGCGGGTCTGGATCGGTATGACCAGCCGTCCACGGATCGCCACCGACTTCGGTGTCCCGCTGGTACTGATAGTCGGACGCCCGATCCCAATCCCGCCGGTGGTCGAGCACAAACACATCGTCCTCCGCGGGATGAATCTTTACCGGGCGGCCCTTGCGGGACGTCAGCGTGTAGTTCGTCGTCGACGTCAGTATCAGTGTTCGTTCGTCCGGGTGCGGTGGGTTCTTTACCGAGCCCAGATCCAGTTCCTCGTTCGAATCACATGGTTTCGTGCTGCGTCGCGCATAGCACTGTGTCGTTCTTCGCCTATCGATCGTCGAACCAGTACATTTAGCGCCCCCTCTAGTACCGTCGCCATTTTCCTGCGTTCCATTGTGATGCAGTAGAGCGGCGTCCGGTAGACCATTTTCTAACTTCTCCTGCTTTATCATGGTGGTAGTAGTTGTCATTGTGGTTGTGGTCGCCATCATCATAGGCGACGCTGGTTCCAGCTTTATCGTCGTTTCGGTGGTTGTGGTCACCGCGATCGAGGAGGCATTCACCATGGAAGATTGTTGGCGCTTTTTACGATCATGTTCCTCCTTCTCCGCTGCATCATCGTCATCAACGTCTAGCATTTTGTCCAGCAGAGCGGCTCGACTACTTCCCTCCACGCTGAACCGGTTGGTTGTGCCTTCCCTTTTGCCACTCTCGAACATATCGCAAAGGCTCTTCTGGAAGTGATCCAGCAGCAGATTCAACAGTCCCGGCATGTGAGCCAGTCCGAAGAATGCAACGGACGAATCGTCAAAGAGCAAAATGTTCAGCACATCTAACGCCCACGTGCTTTCGACGAGTAGTCCGGATCGCAGGGCCATAAATATCCGCCAGGCATCAGTTTGCCCGATATCTAGCTTAGTGATGCGCTTCCTCCGGTACAGCACAGGTGTGGTAGCCTCCACACTATCCGTGGGGAACACAATGTCACGTTTCTGCTGTACACCGCCGGTGGCCGAGGGTTGGAAGTTAGGACCGGCCGGTTGGACCTGTCCGCCGCCTTGCACAGTAGGCGGTGCTTTAACCACCGGTGACGCATTTGGTACTGGTGCTGCACCAGGTACCACACCACCAGCATTGCCGGCCACGGAAGGCACGCCACTACCCGGAACTACACCGCCAGGCGAGGGAACGACGGGCGGAACGCCGCCTGTAACTGGAACGGCCGGTCCAGATGATGTGGTTGAACCGGGCGGTACTCCCACAACTCCTGGCTGTTGCGGAGGCGTGTTAATGCTGGCGGGAGGCATTCCAGGCATGGAACCGGGAGGTGTCGGAACACCTCCGGGTCCGGCTCCAGCCATCGGTGGATACGGTTTGCCACTGCGCAACGGTGGTCGAAGTGGTGAATTCTGCGACGTTGGTGGCATCTGGTTCCAGGGCTGTTGCTGACCCTGCGTACAGTTAAGAGATAAGGCGGGTTAGTTACGCATAACGAGAGTAAGCCAAAATCAATCATCTACCAACCTGCTGATGCGTCGGGTAAGGTGGTTGCTGCTGATTGGGAGGGTACCGATTAACGTCGGCGGCCGCTCCCCACTGACCCGGAGCGCCCGGTGGACCTCCCGGAGGGCCACCCGCACCCGGTGGTCCCGGTGGACCGCTTGGCCGGGGACCATTGTGTGCCCATTGTTGCTGAGGACTTTGCGGAGGATATTGACCGCGGTATTGGCCACCAGGACCTGCCTGCCATCCACCTGCTGCAACAAAACCAGAAAATGGACCTGAATTATCAAGAAAACGGCGGCGGACAGCTTGCACCAACAGTCAAATACTTACGGTACATTTGAGGCCGCTGCTGGTAGGGAGGGTAGGGCTGTTGGCTCTTTTCGAAATCGGGATGACGTCTCGGCTGGTTGGGCTGTGGGTAGGGAAGAGCCTTGAAACACATTTACACGATAAATATCAGTGCGCAACACAAAAAGAAGCAAAAACGGATAAGATCATAAAAATGGAAGCCAGCTAAATACCTGTTCCTGTTGCTGTCGGTAGTAATCGACCGCCGATTGTGGCACGCCCGGTTGACCGACCGGTGCCGGATAGCCGCCGGGTGCACCTGGTTGCCCCTGTGCGCCGCCAGGCTGCTGCTGCGGTGGAGGTGTTTGTTGCGGTTGCTGCTGCTGCTGCGACGGTGGCCCACCCGGTGGGACTTGCCCTTGCGAGGCACCACCAGCCTGGCCCGGTATTGGCGGCGTACCTGCCGGAGGAACTCCTGGGGCCGCACTGACGACGGGTTGCTGTTGCGGCGGATATGGTCGTTGCTGTGGTGGCGGAGGGTACGGTGAGCTGCCGTAACCACGGTAGGGATCAGCCGCAGATGGGGGGCCTGGGACGCCGGCCGCCGACGATGGTGGTGTGCCTCTGTAGAGAGATCTGTCATTAGGTTAAACGCATTGGTCTTTATTCATTTGTTCTGTATGTTTGCACGACAATCACAACACGGTACACGAACATAGATAGATAGAGCGAGAACACGCTTGGACAGGAAGCAGTTCGATGAAGAGAGTCGATCGGCACTGAACCATGGCTCTACTACACACTGAACCTTTCACTGCCACACTATTACACACTTTCTTACACTAACACCAAACCGTCGCAAAAAAAACGGACACAAAACATAGAAATATAACCAATATCCTTACCCTTCTCCAGCTTCCGGTGGTGCGTACGGAGGATAAAGCGGTCGATTCGTGGGAGGATACTGTCCCTGCTGACCGGGCGGTGGTGGATACTGTCCAGGCGGTGTACCCGCCGACGGCCCGTACTGCTCCGGTGCACCATACTGTCCGTAACCACCCGGCTGTCCTTGATAAGGTGCGCCTACACGCGTACAAGAACAAACAAATTGAACCAGTTAATTACACTATTTTGTCCGGAGAAAGCTCTTACAGTCGCTATTGAGAACATTATATTTGGGGGGAAATGTCGGTGCAGATTTTGTTAGGTGTGGGGTGTGTGTGAGTGTTGTGTTGGAACCCATTTTTGTTTTTCGTTTGCCCATTTATATATTTTATACAAACGTTTAAATGGTGTTAGTAAACGATTTCTGGATGAACAAACAACAAAAAACAAATGGTAAACAGGACGGAGATGTAGGAGCAATGAACAGAAGAACTGTTTGGGTGTTAGCGGGGGGATGGGGTGATACACAATACGGAGCCGGGTGTGGTGGTGTGCCATTACCTTGGGGACGTGAAACCGGTGGATAGGGAGCGCCCTGTTGATACGGGGGACGCTGTGGACCCACGGGATCATCAAAGGGATTGCTCACGCTAATGTTATCGCCAGAGGCAGGCGGTGCCGAACCTACACGATGTTAGAAAGAGGATAAACAGAGAGAGAGAACGCAATGATGGAAGAGGAACCATGAGTCACATATACACAAACTGGGAATATACAACGCAAAACGACCCATAATGAAGGATAAAAAGGACGAAACTCCTCACTACGGCTGGGTAGTGCATGATGGGACACTAATAGCTGGCACGGCTGTTCCGTAACATATATACATGGAATGTACGGTGGAATGTACGGTGGAATGTACGGTGCATATCACAATCTTATCGATTATTAAGCCTTCTTGAATTCATTTCTATTCCAGCGAGTGCAAATAAAAATCACTTCAAAGGTAACTTTTTCACAGACGTATTTGTAGAGAAATGGAGCCATAAAATGCATACACCTTCACCAAATTATTTCACTACGACGGTAAACACAAACGAACACGAACATGTGAACACAAGTTATAAGTGTGCTGTTATGCTCTAGGGTTATGAACCGTAAACCACAATCAATCCTACCTGGATGAGGAGACTGAGTGCCACTCTGTTGTGAAGGTGGCCTTTGCTGGGGTTGGGGTGTCTGCTGCTGACCCGGTCCCGGTTGTGCACCGGCCGTAGCAGCACCCGGTGGACCACCGGCACCACCTTGTTGCTGTTGCTGTTGCACATAGTCCGGTGTAGAACCGGGCGGATATCCGCTACCCGGATACGGCCCATAGCCATCCATCGAGGCACTGCTGCTGCCAGGCGCGGGAAATGAATCTTGCGAGTTGGATGAACCTAAAACGAATGTCGGACAAACCAATGTGTTAGTGAAAATGTACGGATCGAGCATTACATTCGTCGCCTTACCTGGCGAGGGAACGGAAGTCGTTTTGGCGGACTTTTTCTTCGAACCCGCCTCTACCTGTGCAATGATCGGACCGGGATCGATGCCACCCCGATCGAATTTGCACTCGAACGGAAGCAGATTCTTTGTGTAGTGTTTTCGCAGCGTGTAGGCTGCACTGCTGCTCGCTCCAATACCCAGCATGCCGGCGATATCCTTCCACGTTTTGCTCTTGGTAACCTTCAGTGATTTGGGTGGCGGTAGAAGGTGATGGTAAAGGGTGAGGAAGGAGGAAAGAAAAAGAGAAGAAAACACGCAGACACCCGCGTTGTACGCTCAACCATTCTCGAATAAGCTTCAGCTGCCTCAACGGTTAGAGTGGGAGGGTAGGGTTAAGTTGTTGGGGGATCGGACAGGTCAGGACAGCTTAGCAACTCACCTTACACACCTCAACAAACCCGCCACGCTCCTGCACGTACACGTACAGCTTGTACAGATCCAACGGTGTCTTCGAGATCGTCGGACAGGCCGTGATCGGCGATCTTCGCTCGTCCATGTACGCCAGCAGCTTATCCAGAAACACGCGCCGCTCCGGCTTATCGTCCATCTCGTACAACTTGTTCAGACTGTCCGATTTCTGCTGGATTTGTCATAAAACGATAAAACGATAAAACGATGATAATGGGAAAAATTAGGTAATGGTTGTACAAGAAAAATCATTGTCACAGAGCTTTTACTTTAGGAAATAAATAAATAAATAAATAAATAACAAAACAAAAGATCGAAATCACCTGTGTTATGGAAGGAAATAAATGAGTTAAGATCTCACACCAAAATAAGAACAATATAGTGAATAAAATATTTAGTGTAAGTCGAAAAACGATGCAAGTGTTTGAATAAAAAGTATTAATAAAAATTAATAAGGTAAGTTGTTAGTAAACGGGCAAACAAAGTAAAAAAACGTAAAACCAACCCCAATATTCACTTTTAGAGAAAAACACTAAAAGACCGCTAACATGTGCAAGTCTTACAAAGTAAGCAATCATTTAAAACAAAAGGTTCCCTTTTCATCCCTGCAAAAAGTTTGCCATAGATTAAAATTAAACAAATGTACGATTGTTTCAAGTAACAAAATCGTCCGAGGTTTGGTTAAGTGGTTAATCTTTCGGGCAACGAAAACAATCGCTCTCACCACACTGCACAGAGATGGGTAAAATAAAAGATTGTGATGATTAAGTTATTAATTAAAAGAAAGGAGAAGAAAAATTGTGAAAATGCATACTGCTCTATCACCGTGCAAGTGTGTTCCACGCGAAGCGGGAACGTAAAGGGAAGAAAAACATGTGAGACTTAAAATAATACATAATGGGCGGCAACCGTAATGAAAGCACCGAAGCACAAACATCCAAATCCAAACCATGCAATCATATATTTTTGCTAAAAAAAAAAGAATGCACATTTGGCATTCGGTGTAGGAAACGATATTAACCTTAGTTGATCTAAAAGGTGTCTCCGGCGTGGGAGGAACGTGACTGTTAAATACCTGCGAATTAGAAGGAGAAAACGATCGAAGGGAACGAGTTCAGTAAATGCGTCAAACTTCCAGCAACTGATGATGGTAATGATGGTGGTGGTTCAGCGGAAAATTTGGTATCATCTTGCAATTGTAACAATGATCGTATCACGAATATGATAATCCAATTTCATACAGATGGTAGCGGGGAAAAGGATGATTAATATCTGATACGAAAAGGGAATCCACCGAGCTACGGCAATGTTCAGAAAGATTGTATCCATCCCATCGGGTGTGTGTACACATGTCGATTAGGTGTGTTTTATGTTTTGTTTTGCAAACTAATAAAAGCATAAACCAACGTTGGAACTCATATCCACATAATAAGCTCTCAGTAGTAACAACCGAAGAATCGTTTGGGCAGACAAAACCGCACAACAACAGATAGCCAAGAAGGAAAGCAATCAATGACAACGCAACAACGAAAGAAAAAATGTGATAAAACCACAAAATTGTAAGAAAGCTGTCACACGCATATGCACACGACATACAACAAAATCAAACGGTAAGCCAGCTATGAAACTAAGACAAAAAAATACAATAAAACACTACTACTTGACGAGGAAAACAATCAAACAGCGAAATTAAAAGAAGAAATAAAGTGAAAAATATTAAGTGTAATGTTGTGTAAACTGTGTTCGTGTGTGTATGTGTGTGTAGGGGATTGGATGTATGCCAAAAGATTTTCTTACGTTTCGAAGCATTCCAATTTTGCAATAGCTAATTGGAACGTCTTACCACTGAATTGTAACTATGAGTGAATTTTGAGGGAAAGAAAGAATTTTTCTGAAGGATGCATGGACACTTTCACGGGATGGACGATATGGTAGGTAGGATCACCACACAACTCACACAGGGCGGTTTGGAAAATTTTGAATTGGACTCTTGGAAGTAGGAAAACAGAGGACAAAACACAGTTCATCTATAGAGTAAGAAGGCGCAAAAAAGAAAACCGATTGTACATCTACGTTTCTACTACGACTGGCTACGTTCGACGGACGACGTGTCAACATCGGCGTCGCCGGCGTGCTCGGCACGAGGACGTGTGAACGCGACGGCGACGTATAGGAGGAGTAGGAGTACCAGTACGCAACAAGTGCAGCCGCGGCCGCCGCAGTAGCGGCCGCAGCCGACGATGTCGTCGACGCTGCAGCACAAGACGATGGTGAAGACGGTGACAAATCTTCCCGGCGACACAACGGCAGCGGAGACGATGAAGTGGCAGCACCAGCAGCAGCCCCAACAGCAGGAACTAACAATGGATGATCGCGAGCTGATCGCGACCGGGAGGAGCTGGTACCAAACTCAGCCTCAGCCATAAAGGTGGATCGATTCGATGCCCGCTCCGTTACCGATCGTTGGGAGAAGGAATTCGGTCGATAAAACAACCGATGGTAAGGATACGATGGGAGCTGATGGTGATTTTGATCCGACTGTTGAAAGAGAACATTGTACATTGGTTGAAATTGATTGCGCCGCAGTGGCATTGCGCTTCTACTATGCATCTGACGCTGTAGAAAGGCAACTCCACAGCGCTCGTTGAACGGGGGCAAAGTGGAAGACGAATCGCCCTCCATCAATAGTTGATCCTGCTGTTGGGGTTGCTGTTGCTGATGTTGCCGCTGCTGCTGGTGCTGATCGTCCCGAAACCGTAGCGAGGGGAGAAGAAGTGTCTGTGAACTGGAGGAGCTCAGACAACCGTCAACCACATCTCTATTGCTGTCGCTGTTGCAGAGTTGCTGCTGTTGTTGCTGCGATTGCTGTTGCTGCTGCTGTTGTTGCTGTTGTTGCTGTTGCTGCTGATGGTGCGGCTGTTGTTGGTTAGTGTTGTTGCGGTTGCTACCGTAGCGTTCGTTGCCGCTGATGTTGCTGCCACTGGCGACAGCAGCAGTAGTGGTAGCGGTGGTTTCGCCATGCGTTACTATACTCACTGGACTAGCTGGCGTCCGGGGCCAGGACGTTGGGGACGAGTTGAGCTCGAAGTCTTCGTGTGCGTTGTGCGGCCCGGGCGACGCGTTCGACGACGACGGTGTGTTGGTGCCCGTCAGATGGCTTTGGTTGTAGTGATCGTTTTTCCGCGATTTCGGCGTCGAGCACGTAGGATCTTCTCCGGAAGCTGTAAACAAACACGCGGCAAGGAAAAAGAAAGCGGCGGATTAGTTAGCACAGCTAGACAGTACCATATTACCGCTCGTGGTGCACGGTGTCCGGTGAATAGAATACTTGCCTACTGAGGTATTGGATAAGGTACTCTGCTGACTGGCTTCGTCGAGTGGTGCGCCATCAGGTCCCGTCGTAACGAGTGAGGTAACTGGGTGATGATGATGAGGATGATGGTGGTGATGGGGACCTCCACCCGCTCCTCCACCAGGCCCGCCGGTCGCATTGACTATCCCATTATCCTGTCCCGCGCCCGCCAACAGCCCGTGATGTGGTTGCGGTGGCACATCGGCCCCGGGATGGTGTCCCGGTTGGTGCTGCGCATGTGGTGGTGGCCCATGCGGATGATGATGGGGCGAGTGGGGAGGAGGTTGTTGTTGCGGTTGCTGGGACTGTTGACCCGGATGTTGCGGTTGCGTCGGAGGTTGCTGCTGGTGCGGCGAAGGCGGATGGCCGCTGTCTTGCTGTGACGGATGCTGGTGTCCTACCGCGCTACCACCCGCACCGGAAGGTGACTGGCTGGGTGGCGTACCGGCCGGTGGTGGTGGCCCCATACTGCTTGCATTCGGCGGTGGCGGTAGCCCCATCGGTGGGCCCATGTGGTGAGGTGGACCCATCGGTGGATGCATACCGGGACCGTTGCCGTAGCCCTGGCCGGGCGGTGGCGTAGGACTCGGGGCGCCACTGTACGCGCCCTTGTGCTGAAGGTGTTGCTTCAGGTAGTTGAGTGGCTGCGGTGAACCACTCTGGGGCGGAGGTTGCTGGGACTGGGGTTGCCCCGGATGGTGGGGCGGTTGATGATGCGCCTGATGGTGCGGTTGATGATGCGGGGGCGGCTGGTGGTGTTGCGAGTGTTGCTGCTGCTGGGGCGATTGCGGATGTACGCCGCCAGCTCCCGGTGGCCCCGGCGGCATTCCCTTACCCTGCCGGGGGCCTCCCGCAACGCCCGGCGTCGGCGGACCGCTCTGTCCCTGCTGCGATTGCTGTACATGATTATTTACATGGCCCGCACCGGCTCCACCCGGTCCGGCCTGTGTGTGTGGTGGTCCCCAGGGACTTGGTGGCTGGTGTGGATACTGATGCGGAGGGTACTGCGAGTGCGGTGGTGGCGGACCACCGGCACCCACATGATTAGGCATACGGTGTTGCCCGGGATAGCCGCCCGGTGGTGGGTGTGGTGGCGGCGGTCCCCCACTCCCGGGTGGGCCCTGCTGGGGCGACTGTGTTCCGGGCGGTGGCGGCGGTCCCGGCACGGGTGGCGATGGACCATACGCTCCCGGGTACTGCGGACGCGGCGAGTAACTCGCGGGCGAGTGTGGTGAATACTGCTGCGACTGCGGAGGTGGTTGCTGGTGAGGGGGCGGCGGCGGATACGGGGACATCTGCTGTCCGGGTCCGCCCGGAGGCATACCGCCGGGCCCTCCGGGCCCCATCTTGTACGGACCGTGCATGTGGGGCGGATGTGGCGCTTGCGCCTGATAGCCTTGAGCGGCCATACCGGCCGCTGCACCGGCCGACCCTCCGCCGCCTGCCTGAGACGACGGTGGCAACGATACACTGCCTGACGGGGCAGACGACACTGGCGGCAGTTGCTGTGCGGAGGCCGACGGTGGACGATTCGGTGAGGCAACACGGGCGTGATGATCCGGCGGTCCCTGTGTCTGATTGCCGTGCACGAGATTACTGTTGCTGTTGCCGTGCTGATGATTCGGGCCCTGCTGTTGCTGATTTGGAGTTTGCGAGTGACTGCTGGATGGACGTGGAGGCATCGAAACACTTTGCTGGCCTGGAATGGACAATGAAAGACATACAGAAACTGTTAGTTACCGTGCTTCGAACAAACCGAAAACAAATTCATGTAAAATACTGCGATACATGTAATTTTGGGGACTTGATGTTCACTCTAATATTGCATTGTACTATTATCATGTTTCATACAAGACATATCTTCAATACTTTAGAACTAATCAATATGCATATGCAACAGCAAATGCCACATTAAAGAGGAATCGCTCCGTAAGGATATCCGGATCGTACTTTTGTATCAAACACTGATTATCGAGCCATCGACATAAAAAACGGTCAAATCAAACCAAAAACGGCATATACATGACCTAATAGGTTGTTACGTTGAAGCAAGAAAAAACAGGAAACACGGTTCAAATGTATCGAATCAAACGATTTTTTGCAATATAAAAATATAAAGAATATCTATGCATTGGAACACTGATTATAAGGATATCGAATTGTCCATGCGATTTGGGAAAATGGAAAGTAATCAAGAAAAAGAATTCAGTGATTCATTAGGTTCAAGTTTATCAACAATAAACCACAAAGTAAAATTAAGCCACGCACTTCCATTCATTAGACAATACATATGTATATAAAGGTATATAAAGAAGATAAACCTAGTATCGATATAATCCGCATATTACTTTTGTGAGACAAATTCCCACAAAAAAATTTCACAAAAAAAAAACTTAAAGTTTCCTAAGTTCTGACATTGTTTTACTATCTTTTGTTGTTCTTTTTTAAATTAGATTAGATTTTTATCACTTTGAGCGTCTCTATCTCTTCTCTGTAGCTTGAAATAGCTTTAACAACGATAGCGTTAATCGAAGCTGAATATCGCCAATCGTTCCAAACAACATCAGTGCACGTATTGGTTGATAAAAATCAGAATTCGCAATCGAACAATTGGTTACATTGTTTACGTGTACGTATGTACGGACGGAGTTGTTAAGATGCCTTTTCGAAACACCGTCGGCCATCAGCAACGGCCACAATCATCAAAAGCAACAAGTGGTGGATGACTTACCTACTGCCGGCGACATAGAACGGGAACCGCTACCAGAACCAGTTGGCGACGGCGTTGGCCTCATGCCCTGAGACGACGAAGAAGAGGAGGAGTTCGGTGTACCGGGCGCACCGTGGACGCCGGTCGGTCCTGTGGAATTGCCAGGTCCGCCACTACCTCCTGCCGTACTGTCATTACTGTTCTGACCCGTGGAATCCTGTGGAATATAGAATGAGAATAGAATGGAAAACACACATAGATTAGTGGCGATACTTGGGAATGAAAAAGATCTGCAACATTTTCTAGCAAACAAAGTCACATCTGGTTTGTGGAGTAATATTCACAGCTAATATTCACATACAAATGAACCACCGAAGTACCAGCATGGAGAACTAGCAGCCCCGGTAGTATTATAACGCCGAGAGGACCAACGCCGGGTGGTTGGCGCTGGTGGCGGCGCCGGTAATATTGGTGGCGTCGTCCGAGGGAACCCCGCCATTGCCAGTCCGGTGTAGGAAGCGGACGATGATGATGAAACCATCATCGCTAGTCGCCACCAATCATCGTACGCGGGCGAAGGTAAGGATGATGGTGCGGACGATGATGACGTCGCAGAGGACGAAGATGTTGTAAAGGATGATGACGACGAAGAAGGTGGTCTGTAGTTCATAGTGCTATCAGGGTACAACACAGAACAGCCACAAACACACTTTACAACTCCTCGCAAGGAGTCGGTGACGGTGACGGAATGGTGTGAAAAGCTTATCAAGCCAAACAAACACAACTCCCCGGTTGGTCACACTACCAACACTGAAGGTCCTTGGACACAATGATGATGATTCTTTTTTTTTATTGTTTTTTGGCAAACTACATCACACCTACTACACTGCAGCCGACTCTGACTGGGGGGGTTAGTAGGTGGTGTGTTGATGTTCTTTTGCATTCACCCAAAGAAAACAAAAAGGAACAACTGAGATGATCACATTGCCCCACTACTGTCCACAAACTTGTTGTTGATACTTGATTATCCTTCTTTCTCTGGTCGTTTTGTTTTTTTGTTTGGCCTTTTACTTTTGCACCACACACACACACAGATCGAAAGGTGAGAGTCTTGTTCGCCCGCCAGTAGTACCAGTTGTTGGGCATGGTACAGAGGCCAAGCGCAAAAGCAGCAACAACAACAACAAAAAAGGTTGCAGTGCGCGGCGTATGGTTCAAATTTTTCACACAAATTCCACCATCCCCATTTAATCGCCCAAATGTGACTGATTTAATAGCCTTCCGGTGCTGTAGCAGTAGCCAAGGACCAAACGGCCGTGCTGGCGCTGGTTATGCTTTTTGCTGCATATTTCTGCTTTACTGTACGCACACACGCTGCTGCTGCTGCTGCTGCTACTACTACTACCACTACCAGTGCTACTACTACTACTACTACTATTGCCGCTGCTGCTGCTGGTGATGGTGGTGTTGTAAGAGTGCAGATGCGAGTGGTACAGGGTAACACAGGATCTCCGGGATATATTATCTACCCCTCAACCAAGAACAACACGCGTGTCCGTGTACGCACTCTACTGTGCTGCTGCTACTGCATTCTGTGGGATGCATAGGTGAGACAGGTGTGGAAAGGACACAACACCCACCAACAACACACAGCACAGACACGCATATGCACGTAATCCAATGTACGCACACAAATTCAAAAATGGCCAGGGCGGCTGTGTTTTGTTTTGGAGATGAACCAAATGGCATAAAAATGAAAACAAAAATGCGTCAGCAAAGTGGAAAAGATGAAACAGGAACAAAATGATGAAGCCACCCACCTCTCGTACTCTCCTTTTTTCCACCCTTTTTTAAACAAACACACACACACACATATTTATATATATACTAGGACCAGAAAAGCCAAACTGACCACAGCAAACGAAACAACACACACACACACACACACACAGAGAGACACGTAGAGAGACAGGAAGGTGTGCAAATGCAACAACCATTTTAAATGTGTCTGTATGTGGAGCATTGGGGACGATTTTAGGGACCAAAAGCATCATCATCAACATCATCAGCAGAATTGTATTAAAAACAGGAACAACAACCAGAGTAGTATGGTACGGTAATTTTTGTAGGCCGCGGTTTACCACCCAAAAAAACCGCCACACCGTGAAAATGAACACCCCCCACACTCTTCTGGGGCAAAAAAAGGATATGTGTGGGAGCAGCTAAATTGCAAACATTCTCTTCCCTCCTCCGTTGCATTTTTGCATTTTTGTGCCTCTTCCTGTTGGTGCCCTTTAAATTGTCCCTTTTTTTCTCTTTCTGTGTCCTTCTCTTTCTACCAAAGTAAAAAACAAAAACCACTCCCGAACGTTTTGGTCAACGATGTACAACAACACACTTGGAAAAACACATCAGAAAGACCACGGGCATCCAGAGAATCTGCTGCTGTTGTGCTGACCACCTCAAACCACTCAATCGAGGGGACACACACACACACACATACACACTAAAAATTTCCATGACACCACCACCCGTGGGGAGTGTTGTTGTGTGCCTACTTATCCGATACGCGGCGCTCTTTTACCTAGGAAGGGTTTTTATCTGTTTATTTCATTTTTTACCTTTTTTCCCCCCAATATAACCAATAATCGTTTCCAATGGAAAAACCTTCCCTCACCTCTTGTATCGCCATTTGTTTCATTTTGTATTTGTGTTCCCTTCTTTTTGTTTTTGGGTGGTTTTATTTTCCAGGGGAAAATGAGAAAATGAAATTGCACGTGCGCGCCCGAACAGTGTGTGCAAAAGAGATAGAAAAAAGAAACAAAAAGGTGCAAAAACCCACCCACACACGCACACACACACACATTTAACCGGACCGTTTCGGTAATTGAACGGGATAAAAAGGGGAGCAACACAAGGAAAGGACAAAAAGAGGAATGCATTTTACAAAAACGCATTCGCATGGGAAAAAGAGAGAAGGTCACACACAAATGAGCGCGTTCCTCACATTTTATGTGTGTGTGTGAGTTGTTTTTCCCCGGCTGCGGAGGACCCCTGCTTGTGTATGTGCGTGCGTGTTGTGTGTTTAAATAGAAAAAAGAACTACTAAAAATAAATAAATGAATAAATGCAGCAATTCACCAAACGCACCCGGCTCTATCAAAAAAACCCCTGAAAGTGGAGGAGGATGCACATCATGCCACAAAACTGGGAGAGATTGGTGTGTGCATTGGCCATTCAATTAGCCAGGATAACACACGAAGGGAAGGAGGGAGGGATGTGCGGTGGGGGTGGGTTGCAATTGTGGAAATGAAATTAGAGTGATGCAGCAGAACAGCAGTAGTAGTGTAGTGGCTTTTGGCCACACAATCGAGTTTAATATGTGTCCTGCCGAGACTGCTATCACCAACCCATCCCACCCCCGTCAACCACCACCCAACCCAACCACCTATACACGCTATACAAAATATCAGATGAAAAGTTTTATTTTATTTGCTATTTTAATATACACCCCCTACCTCCCCCTTCCTCTCTCTTCCTCCCTTCACCCTCCTCTCAACCCACCCGGCAATGATGTTTTCGCTAGATGCAGCATATACACACATCATTGTATGTAGGCTTTTCAAGTAACACCCCGGGAAATCATACACTTTTCCAGGGCAGGCCGGGACTACTACGTCATGCCACGCAGAGTGATGAAATAAAACATAAAGATTTATCATTACCGGACCCCACCCAAGCCCGTTTGTGGGTGGTGGGTGGCGTCGGCAGCGGTTGTGGCAACGAGCCTCACCGTTTTGGACTGTGCCGTGCCTGCTTGACACTTCCTTTCGAAACCACACACTACTATTCCCCATATCACAGCATCATTACACATGTGCCGGGGGATGAAGGGGGGAGGGGGGGGGAGAGAGAGAGAGAAGAAGAGGGGGAGGTAAGTACAAAAAGGCAACATAAATGACATAAAAAATGTCTTTTTTGCAATACGATGTGGGTTAATTTTGGACATAATGCAGCAATGACATTTCTCTGCCGATTTGCCACTGGAAACCACCAAAGTATGTATCTCATGACCATTAATCCTAAAAAAAAAATGCATCATCAGTTTAAAATACGTATAAAAACTGATCACTCAAGTGTGATGCATTTTGTAACATACTGGGTCAGCCAATTCGCATTCTTCATATATGCCGTGGTGTCCTGGTACATTCGATTCATCAGTATTATTAAATTCCTGCAGGAAACACACGTTGTAATGCAATTGGGGGCAGGACCCAATGTGCAGGATAAAAGCAAGGGGAGGTGGAAAAAAAATCATCCAACAATCAAAAGGACCCAACAGTAATCCGAACCCATATCATGACCGATAGCTCGGCACCACAAAATGGTAACACATGAAAAGCTGTATAATACATATTATACCTCATGAAACGGGAGTCGAACATACGCAACAGCATGCAAATGGAGCGCTAGAGGGAAAATTGTCTCTATGTACGCAGCATCACACACAATTGACGATCGCTCGGACAACAGCGACTGTGATGGGGGGCGAAGGACACGATAGGGGACAAAAAAAGGGAAATATATACATATTTTTAATTTTATCAATTTCCAACGCATTCACATAATTTTCATTATAATTATGCTGCATTCGCAAATATGTGCGTTCATGCTGTGAAGCCACGCACATCCAGTTCCTATCATCATCTCCATCTTCCCCTTCTCCCTCATTACTTTTCGCTCAAAGGGATATAAAAATGTGCACCACCAAAGAGGACCAAAACCCACACGGTGGTGGTGGTGATGGTGCACGACACAAAGGTTTAGTCACTGTGGTGGGGTCCATCATTTTCACCTCATTGTACCGAACGAACCTACACTTTTGCGAATGTGTTCCCCCAACGGATTTTGGGGAAAATAAATATCAATGCACCAAAACGGACATTAAATAGAAAAACCATTTTTACACAACAAAATGGAAAATGGAACATATGATGTTTAAATGGAAATGTAAATAAAGCGATAAGATTTTATATATATTTTTATAATATTCACATTTTCAATTATAATATCGACACATATATTTACTTCAATAATATCGACAAATATATTTAGAATATAAAAATTGCATTAATGCAGTACGGTGTACGGAGATGATCACCATGCTATGGATGCACATATCGTTTGCAAACGTGCCAAAAGCGATGCCAACTTTCAAACATATTGCAGAAATTATGCTGTGGAAGATCGATATCAGCATCGTGGTGCATCCGCTGTGCACAAGCATGTCGATGTCACTGGATTGGGATGGTGAGTTTCCGAGGCTCTCGTCTCTCTCAAACACATATCGATCGAATGAGGAAATAAAACTAAAAGTTTTCTTGCGATTTCGTCATCACTTATCGATTGGTTTATGAGATTTGGCCTGAATAATGGTTTCGCGAGGTTGTTTAATTAGGTTATTTATTTATTAAGTTAAATGTCCAGAATTATGAAAATCAGAGCAACACTTCAAACTCGTAACCCTTGCAAAAAAAATCATTTTCAATTCTAAAGGACAATTTATGATTATTACTCTCCTTGCAAGTTAATACTTTTAACATTCATGTTGTAAATCTATGTGGTACTCGGTGTATTTGCGTTTGCCTCTCAATTCGATTATAAATATTATATACGAAGGCACCCATACATGAATCTTGTGCGGCCAGAAGTTCTGGTCAGCTTTCGGGGAATATTTCAGGCCATACGGATAGTACTGAGGAATGGGAAAATGAGGAGAGGGGAGGGCTGTGTAATCGAATTCCGGGCAAATAAAACTCATGCTTCATCGATGGAAAACTCCTCCAAGCCATTACTTACACAAAAAACTAAGACACAATGTGAAGAAATGGTGTCCTGTATGAAAAGAAGCCTCTTGCCAACACGGGCAGGGTGGCATCACTACTGCCAACACACCGGTTTGCCTTCCTTATTGCTGTCCATGATTTAAACACTTCCAGCCATCCGTCCCCGGTTTGCGCTGCTGATCGACATTTTTCATTTTTAATTTCATATAAATCCTTCCAAAGGATAGAGTGATGGCCGAGCACGTACCGGAACAAAAACTTCCAACACAAACCAACCATTTCCCTCATCCTTTAGGGCACTCCACACTCCCACAGACAACAAGGAATTCGAGAGAGCGAACGAGAGAGACAAAGTCTTTGCGTCAATTTATTCGCCTCCCTTCCTTTCTCCCCTCCCTTGCACCTGTGATGCGAGTGATGGGGGCATTGGAGTAAAGGGAGGGGAAAGTGAGGGAGATGTCAGGACTTTTCTTTAACTTGGGGTTTTCACATTTTCTTTGGTGAACAAAGAGGTGCAAGGATGGCGTCGGGCGGGGGGCGACCATTTTGCCTGACCACTTACTCCCAGGGTTTCTGGTTCGGTCATCATCCTTAATTACACCGGCATACCGAGAGTACAGCTCAAGAAAACAACCAACGCAGGACAGAACAGGGCAGGACAGGGCAGACGAAGTCTTTCTTGGAAATCGTCTCCCGGCTGGGAAAATCGACAGGACGGTAAGGATCTTTTTGCGCAAAATATCGATCAGTAGCTGAGTTCATGTCGTCCTTTGCTTCAAGAGAAGGCACGTCGTTCACTGATTGGAGTTTATTGGAAGAGCGCAGCAGTATTTTGCTTCCCTGTCTATTACCGTCCCAGCACATGTAGCACGTGTGTGTCTGTTTGGGAGTGTATCGTTCTTTGACATGGTTTAAAATACAGCCGCAAACCCAAGGCAACAGAAAAAGGAATCCATTAAATTTAAAGCAGCTGACCTGTCCATAGCTATAAGCAAGAGACCCTATAGTAAAAACTATCGATTGCGATTAATATCTCCGCATATAACTTATTGGATTGTGGATTGAGTTGCGTCTACGCGAAGTACACCAGCGTCCTGTTTTGTCTCATTAATTTGTAATAGGACTTTTTTTCCACGACTCTGTGTTGCACTCTGCTTAGTATAGATAATCTTAAAGAAATATCTAATCTCATAATTGTGTCATTTGCAGTCATTGACAATCCACCCAAGAGATTAGGTACCCTTTTAAGGGTATGTACATCCAACCATTGATACACTTTTACAACATTCTCCACCACGCGCTGTGACAGTCATTGACCCCACCACACACACACAGACACAGACAGTGAGGTAACAAGTAGAAAAAAGGCATCACAAATAAAACTTCCGATGGCGTTTACCGCACCACAGCGAACCCATCATGCCGCCCCCCCAAAAACCCAACTGCATCCGAAAAGTGTGTCATATACAACAGGGGGCTCTGCTAGGCACACCCCCACCAAACACACCACACACACCCCGTTGCATCACAGTACCGGGACAAGAATCCCTTTTTGCCGTTGCACGTTACACGCTGCTTTGTCAAGGTCACGCGCGGCAGCAAAAGCAAAGGCTGCGCGCACTTTTCCTTCAGTGGGTCGCCGATGAACCGAGCGCCACCACTTGATGATGTTGAAGGTTGGGGTTTTGTGTTTTCTTTTTCGTTTCTTTCGTTTCTTTCTTTATTCTTCTTCCCGTTTTCCCACTCTCTTCGTGCGGTCTTTTAACCGATTCCACCGCCGGAATTCCGTTATCGGACGCGTGCGCGCATACACACACACACACGCGTAACGTACACGGAGCTGGGCAAACACACGCGCGAAAGATGATGATATTGCCGGATCCGTGGTACATACATCTCGGCGGCATAAATTGCATCTCACTCTTGCGTTCGGTACGCGACGGCGGCGGCAGACACCAACCGATGATTAAGGTCATCGTTCGCTCGGCTGCGGTGTGAATATGTAGAGCAGCGAGAACCTTTGGCAAAAGGTCTGGGTGTTTGCGCCGGCCACCCCCCAGGCGCGGTAAGAAGTACCAGCAGAAAGAAAAGTTTACAATAATTGCATAACAAGCGCGGCGGCGGACGAGACTTTACCGTTTTGTGTGTTCCTGTTCCAGATGATTGGATGAGAGTGCAAATAATTGAAGGGACAACAGATAGGGAACACAACAATTTCCCCCGTATTGCCGGGCGGTAAAACAAGAAGACCGATATGCTCATTTATTTCGCGCTATTTGTCCTAACTCCAATGGTAACAAATGGCAATGGCGCGTTGCGACGAAATGCATCACACAACACCACAGTGATGGTGCAAACTCTAAAATGCATCGACTCTGCTACACCTCCTCTTTTCTTGGTTGCATACCCCGCCGGAGAGACCTCAACAAACGCGACCACACCAAAGCAAACGGCACGATAATTGAAGTGACGTCAATTAATGTCACAAATGTTGTCTGCTTCTCGTTCGCTTATCACTCTCTTTCTCTCTCTCTCTCTCTACTTGGTACCGGTGGCACGCGTAATGGCCGGAATATCCAAAAGCAACGTTAGAGAGTGAGTGAAAAAGGCAGAGTTGAAATTCAATAAAATTCACAAACTCCACACAGCCACAGAGAGACAGAGAAAGAGACGTACTAACTGTCAGAGGAGTTTGAGACTCTTCAAAAGCCGAACTCGCCGACACTCCCAGTGCCTTCTTCAAGGCAAATCTCCTCATCAACATCATAGCGTACCACCAAAACGTACAATGCAGCAACATTGTGCGGTTATGGTCAAACATAAACCAAACCCATCACCACACCCCTCCCTGCTGCTATGCCAACCTCGTCCACACCTCATTCGCCGGCTTTGGTACGGTGCTGAATGGAAAAAGTAACATTAGTTGCCAAAGCGGTCCTGTGACGATGGGGGCAAAACATAAAAAACCACACACACACACACCCACATCACAGTTCTTGTCATAAACGCATTAAATTGCAACGAAGTCATCGTCATCACCGACGGGTCTTTCTCCCGTCGGCCGTGTGTCTCCTCCTTCGTGTTGGCCGGCCAAAAAGAAACCCGGTGAGGCGGCGCCCGTATTAACCTTGGCACGATCGGTCGTGTTGGGCCTCCTGCTTCACCAGCCTGCTCTCTGCTCCCATCTCCACCCATCCCCCATCCCTATCCGTCTACCGTTCTCCATCTCATCGTTAAACTAACGAGAACGAGTTGAGTCAACGGGCACACAACAGAACACGCGGATAGTAAACTTTGTATGTTTATTTTCTCCCTTTACCCGGCAAAGGAAGGGAAAGTGGAAACAAAAAGGAAGCGGAAGATCGTTTGGCCACCCCTTTTGCATCAGCCCTGGTTGGTTCCCCTCTACACTTCGGAACACATATTTCGACCGTACACAATTTGGCAAAGAGGCAAACGCGCCTGCAAAGTACAACAAAACGTAAAATTGTGTTCTATTCTTTTTGCCGAGACGGTCACGTCACTTCAGCGATCGTCGTTTGAGGACACACACTTTATCAATCCCGCTTAAGTTCGTTCGTTCGATGGAGAGTTTATGTTCTCTCATCAATCATTGATCATGCGCGATGTTCTGAGATTTAGTATGACGTAACACACACACACAGTTGGGGATCGCGAATTCTGACCAGAAGTTGGCAAAAGCAAAAACCAGTAGCCAAACAGTGGCCATTCGGCATTTTATCGCCTACATGCTAATCGGATGTCTTCGGAGCTCGTTTTTTAACGTGTCTAGACGCTTTCACGTGCGTTTCCCTTTAGCTTTGTACTGACTCCGACAGGGGATATTGATGATTAACAGTCGTCCTCAATACGAAAACTACATAAAACGTGCTTAATTCAATGAATATGCTCGAGACATACAAGTATTTTACTTCAACTTCAACTTCACTTAGTATGAGTGTACTGCTAAATTTGGTAAAACAATCACCGGACCATTACATAAATTCGCCTTCAGTGGATAATTCGTTCTTTTGCCCAAAAGCCCAAACTCACCGGCAGCAATCCATATTACTAACCCGCTTTTCTTCCATTTCCTGTTTACAAATACGCTGAATTTTCTACAGTTGCGAAAGGAGAAAAACAACGAAATGAATCGCAGCACACTGCTGCTGCTATGGGCAACTGAACCGATACAAAACTGCACCAAATGCGGAGAACTTCAGCTTCCGCTTGTTGTTGCTGATGAGAGCGTCGAGGATTCCAGTGCACTGCCGAGGTGGAATAAGTATGAACACGTAAATGTGCATCAACTTCAAAATATTCGCCCACACCCAGTGCGGCGGGTGCAAAAAAAAGTTGGAGACGGTCAAAGACTACAGTGCCAAACCCTGGCGTTTTTGTACCAACCGGCATCCGCTCGGAATGGATGAAGGGATAGGAGGACAGATAAACGCAGGGCACACAGAAGCGGCAAAAGGGCTTCCTTTGAGGGCGCTCCGACTTTTATGTTGTTCGGCTCAGGGACTCGTGGGGGCTCGGTGTGTCTGATGAAATGCAGGAGCTATAAATGAGATTGCGAGGTTGCGCGCCTCCTGTGTGTCAGAGTCTAATCTAATGGTAAAGAGGACACAACACCACCACTACCAGCCGCCGGCAGTGGGAAATTATACCCAGTGACTCATCCCACTTCCGTACTAGCGGATCATCTGCTCATTGCACGGGAGAAGGTTGCCCAACCCCGGGGGTTTCAGAAAACCCGGCGCTCGGTTCCAACCAAATTGCCATCAAACACAATCCGGGGGCCCCTACTAGCGCAACGTCGAGCGCCGAGGTCTTGGTCCGTTGCCATCCAGATAGAATCTGGGAAAGCTATGCCCCGCCAAGAGAATAAATAATAGCACGGAACACAGAAAGCGACCGAGACACAGCGGACGACTACTCGTTGGCTTTTCCCAAAGGGTCGCGCGCCAGCAACCGTCGGTTCAAACGCAGCAAAACCAAGCGCAAAAAGCCCNCCCCCCCCACCCATCTGTACCCGATGGTTCTCGTAATCTAGTGTGTGTCTCCGCTAAATTGCCAGCATTTGCCTTCTCGGTCGCTCACGCACGCGAAAGCAATTGCGGCGATTATATTCCTTCCTCGAATGGCAAATCGCTCGCCCATTCCTTACCCAAGAACACAACACTCCCTCTCTTGGAGGCGGACTCTGGGGCGAATGGGGAGACCGGGTCTGAACTCCACGAAAGTCGGAACCAGTGAAGAGAGCAGAAAAAAAACCCCCACGACCGGAGCCGACCGGTAAAACGTCGACGACGACGACGACGACGATGAAGCCGCACACGAGAAATGGGGGGAACAGAAGAAAAAAAACTGCTCACATAACCATCTTATCCGCTGCTCCGGCTTCTTTGCTGCTGCTGCTGCTTCTCGCCACACGACGATCCATACATCATCATTCCAAAGAAACACACGATTGAGTGAGTTCAGGTCTCTTGCGGTGAATGTCGTCGTCGTCGTTCGTTGTCGACGTAGAGCTCTCTTCCCAGCGGCACGGCACACAAAACAGGATGACAAACACGTAGAGGACGGTGGATGTGCACGTGTGCGGGGCAGCCCGCCTGCTTGTTGTTGGCCTAACGACGTATACGCCCCTTCTACCCAACCCTTCCTTCTCCTTCTCCGCACACCATCTCCACCAACAACAATTATACTTTGCTGCTCTCATGGCCAACAGCGATGGTTCAAGCTCGTCGGTATCAGCGCGCACCACCAACAAGCATCGAAAATCCATCCTCACGGCAACGACGAGCGAACCCAAGCACAGAGCACCGGTGCGCCACAACGAAATAAAGCATGTATAGCAGCGAGCTGTGCTGCTGCTGTTGCTGTTGCTGTTGCTGCTGCTGCGGTGGTAGCACAGTCACCAGAGCCGTGCCATGCCATATCAGCGTAGCCAAAGCCGGGACACACAGCACAGCACAGCACCGAGAGTAAAGTGTATTTTCGACCCGGACCCGACCGACCGAAGCGAGCGCGATACGCCTCTGTGCTGTGCGCTTTGGTGCGGCTTTGGTCGAACGACACACCGAGCGCACCGGCACACTGGGCACGGCGCGGTACTGTGCGATGGTCAAAATTTGAACGACGCGTGAGACTGTTAATGTGAGTCAAACAAAGACGCTTTAAAACGTTTCCCGCATGATGCACAAATTATTGCATTATAATGATAATTACCAAAGACATTTTAATAATTTGTTAATTTTTTATAGTAACTCTGTTCGTTTGAGTTTATTATAGTTAGTAAAATTCACAGCTGGAGTGAAATTTTGACCAAACAGAATGTGCACCACAGATCACCGTGCCTCGACGGTCGGTGTGTACCTCCAATGTCGACGCTTTCTGTGCTCTTGCTATGTGCTGTGGCGGTGTGCTGTCATGCCAGCGCGTCCATTCGTCCGTCCGGGTGTCGATGTTCGTTCTCGATGTGTTTTTCCCCCTTGATATCCTGGGGTACACACATACACACACACACACCAGTCGAGTTAGTCAAGTCAAAAGAAGACACATACAGGGAAGGGGGAGGGGGGCAGGGGCAGGCAGGAGCGAGTGAGAAAGGCAGCGGGTATATGGGGAGTTATGGTTGGAGCTGCTACACCACACAACACTCACTCTGCGCTGCTGGCTGTTGCTGCTCTGCTGACGCTGTTTTCTGCTGTTTTATAGCAGACACACACAGGGCAGCGCGCTACGAAAATGCGCTCTTGGCCTGCCTCGTGCTGTGTCCACATCACCGTCGGTCGTTTTGCCGGTGGTTCAGTCGAGCAGAGCCAAGCTCCAACCAGCAATAATATACAGCCACAGCACCAGCGCACCAGCAACAACAGCAGCAGCACAAAAGCATTAACTCTGAAGAAGAATCTTCTCTTTCTTCCTTTCTGCGCCACAGAAACACACTGTACACATCGGGGCACCGGGGTGTTTTTTTTTTGTTGTTGCCATTCCACATAGAGAAAAAAGAACGGGAGGCATTTTCGCCGCGTATAATTCCCTCCGACAACGCTGCGCTGCTGCTTCACTCGACCGCATTCTGTAGCGCGCGGGCTCGGACATGGTTCGGCTGACGTTGTTNTTTTTTTTTTGTTGTTGCCATTCCACATAGAGAAAAAAGAACGGGAGGCATTTTCGCCGCGTATAATTCCCTCCGACAACGCTGCGCTGCTGCTTCACTCGACCGCATTCTGTAGCGCGCGGGCTCGGACATGGTTCGGCTGACGTTGTTGTTTTGTGCTGATGTCGCATCGCAACTGACAGCACAACTGACACAAAAATTTATACACACACACACATTCAACTTTACATCCCCCTCAGCGCATCGCATCGCAATGTCGATCAACGATCGTGGGTGGCGTGTGAGGGAGGATGAGGGGAGGGGAGATGAAGGGTTGGTAAACAGACAGTGTAAGAAAGAGAGAAAGAAAGAAAAAAGGCAGCAACGCAACCAAAAAAACCGTGTACTCATGAAATAAAAATAAAGAGGAGGCGCTGCTTTATTTTCATTTCGCCCCGGCTCGCTCTCGATGGGTGAGAAGTAACGCGAACGCGATTGAAGCCAGCCGTAATGCGTAAAGAATAGCGCATCGCACGCACGCATACGCATATGTATGCGGGAAGCAACAAAACCACGCATTAAATATCGCGATATCGCGCGAGGCTGCAGAAGGTAAAGTACGGTGTTTTCCCTTTTTTGCTGCTGCTACTGCCACAACTCTTGATCAACAACATTTTCTACCTTTCGCGCCCTCTCACAGCATGCAGATCTCGACCGTGCCTTGTGTAGGTGTACGAAGTACGAATAATTGGAACGAATGAAACTTAATTTTATCTAAAGGATTGATATCGCAAAAGGAAAAGCAAAAGGAAAAAAACAAAGAAACGCATAAAAAATAGTTTCAACTCTCGTGTTGTTTACAAGAGGCGATCGCATTTTGCGAACGTTTTCGTACAACAGTTTTTAAGTTGCCTGCCCGCGCACAAAGTGGACACACGAGCGCTCATCGCCCGGTGTTTTGTTACAATAAAACACCATCGTCTCACCTGTCGCGCGATTGTGCTTCTTGCTTGGCGCTTGTGCTGTGCGATGCGCGGAAAGACAAAAACACGTAAAGTAATTAACGCACACAAACGCGAATGAAAACACAACACGCGCGCAGTATGAAAACGGTGAGCGGAAATTCATTAAACTTACAGCTTTCGACTGTGTGCGTTGGTGCGAGTGTGAAGCACAAAGGGTTGATTGTGCGATAATAATTCTCGATCAAAAAACGATAACAAAACCACACCGCCGTGTCTGATCGTCGTCGATCGGTGCCCGCCATAAAAACGGATTCACAAATACAACAACAATAATAAAAAGTTCAATAAAAAAAAAAGAGTTAGAAATTCATTTGGAACGTGGAATGTTGATCAAAACAAAGTTATAGGAACCAGTGACTGTGTGAGCACGCAACCGTAATAGTAATTTATCTATCTTTGCCTTGTCCAAAAGGTTGATTAAAAAAACGCAACATTTTAGCCACGAACCACCAACTTACTGACAGGTGTGAGAAATACGCGATGAGAATGAACGATGCATTTGCATTGCCTTCAATTCACTTTTCTCATTCGTGTGAGAAGTGACCCGACCATTACTCACGTCCGCGTCTTTGCGCGGTTCCTTTTTTTTCTCGTGTTATCTTTACGCAGCCGGATTGCGCGCTCGAACGGGTGAACGAAAAATGTTCCCGCCAAAATAAATGCTCATTCCGTTGTCGGGAAGAGAAAAAATAAGAAACGGAAAGATGCGGCAATATCCTCCTTCCTTCTGCCTTGGCCGTAGTGAACGGAATTGGGTGAAGGAAAAAGGAAGGCAGATGATAAAGAGCAGCAGCAACAACATAAACACAACAAGCATCCATAGTCGAAACAGATGCAAGGGTTCACCTCCCCATGCTACACTTTGATTCCTTTTTTTTTTTGTTAAACAACACCAAATTGCAGTGAGCAAGGCTAGGTGAGATGAGCAACAAGGAATGAGAGAGCATGGAAAAAAGCTTAGTTGCGAAATGCAAAAAATCAACCTCCACCAAACAGCTTCGCTCGCCCAATCCCAAGGGCAAACACGTTGGCAAGTTTTTCAAGGGCTCTCTTTTCCCGATTGCCGGTTTTCCGACGGTATCAAAATCACCCGCAAAACCTTTCAACTATCAGCAAAAAAAAAAGAAAGCAAAACACCGGCGGCAATACATACACAAACATTTGCTCGATGGATTCAACAATATACCTCCCTCTCCCCCCCCTTCGTCCGTTTTGTCGTGACGTCGTTGGCTGGGGCTAGAGTCTTTTTCTTTGCCGCGTACATACACACACCGGTTAGTGAGTGAGTCAGTGGGTGGTTGGTGAGTGGGTGGCGTGGTCCATGTTTTGCTGTGAACCGGCATAATAACGATGCTAACGAGCTGCGATAGCATTATTGTGACTACTTACCAACACACACACATGTACACATCGTAAGCATCGGCATCATATCACGTGCTGCTTTCGATTCCCAAGCACACAGAGTCCCCCAGCACACGGTGGTGTATCATTCATATCACCAGAGCATATCGTAGCGGGCAAGAGATCGTGACCAATGTGCGCCAATCGCTAGAAAACATGATGCGCTCGGGCTTGAGATGGTGGTGCTGGGCTGGTGGGAAAACCACACTAAGCGCGATTCCTCATTCGAAAGGAAAATTTACTTTACCGTTAACACGAATTCTGTTTTCCTTTCTTTGTGCGGCGGCTGGTGCGTTAACTTCGGTAAAATATTCCCGGACAAGGCTGCTGCCAACCGTCGCCACAACCCCCCCCCCCCCACCCCACCCCCTTTTGGTCTTTGTGCTTGCTTTGTAGAAAACGGAAAGCGTTTCAATGAAAGTGAAATCCCACCGGAAGGAAAGTGACGCAAGAGCCATCGAACGACGCTTTCGGGGAAATCCCTTTTTTTCTGCGCTGCAGCTCTCTATACTGTCTGCAAAACTGGGTCGATAAATGCGGAATTTTTGAGCGTAACGTATCGTCCATGCTGACTTTTGCTGATGTTACGGAATAGAGAAAGGAAAGGGTTTTAAAGTTAACATTTGTATCAAAAACTATCAAAAATTAAACTCGATCAACGCAGGGGAAAATTGCTCAAAACAGATAATGGACGAGTGCGGATAGTAATATAGATGGAAAAAACCGTGAAGCAGATACAATCATAATCACCAATCATAGTATGCACTTGTATACGCGCGTATGTGAGTGTGTGCGTACACTAATCAACAAACAAAACAAAACTTTATTCTCTTCTCCCGTCGTCATGGCAATCAACAGCAAAAGTACACGTTGCATTAAATTGCGATACAAAAAAAAAACAAACCCCACCAACAACAACACAATACCCACAAAAACACACACTCACGTACACAAACGCACCTCAAAAATAAAGGCCGCCCTCCTGCACGCACCACCGTACCCGTACCATCGTGTGGTTCCGTAATCAAGTTGGGAAAGGTTAAGAGCAACCAGAAGAATAAAAACAAACCCCCAAAAGGAGACCACAATCCAAACCACATTCAACAAGAGGAAGACGAAAAAAAAAAGCAGGACAAAACACGTGAAAAAGGGATCGGCGCGGATAGGGGGGGGAGACGGGAAGGTCGAAATGAGAAACGTGTGAACACACAGCACCGGCATTTAACCGTCGCTGTGTGTCGTCGTCTCGCGTCACACATATCTGCTGCTCATGTGCGTTTGTGTGTGTGCATGTGTGTGTGTGTGTGTGCTCATGAGATTGGGTCGGTCTTCAATAATAACAAGCAATAGCAATATCAGCAATGCACCCGCCGTACAGTGTAGTGTGCGAGTTGCTGCAAGCAGAAAAGCAGCAGCAGCCGCCACAGCCGCAACACGGAGGAAACATAAACAAATACTTTACACACACACACACATTAAACCGTCGCCGACTTATACCCCAGTTTGTACGAATGGTCCACAACCAGTTTCGCTTACGGCCACGTGGGCAATGTATCTTGCCGTAATCTGTTGTTGTTTAGCACCGGACCAGATTGACAGTTCGCTACTGTCAAAGATCGATTCTTATCAACAAACGCACACACACGGTTGCAACGTGGGAAAGGACTGAAACTAAAGTGTTGTTTTGCGTTTTGCAGTGAAATTTAACATTATAGTTAGCCGATGATCGCCGGTGCTTTTGATACGATATATGGAAGGAAAGAAACAACTGATAGTTCAAAAACACATCTCATGCGGATTCCGTTCTCATGTAGGGGAACCCCACAGTACTGACATTATCCAGTCACAGGTAAATAACGTCAATCGATGTCAGAAATGGTAAACCAAGTTCAGTCCATCTCCTGAAGTTTGGCAAACCCAAAAACAAAAAGAAGAAAACACATCTGTCAATTGTCAAACACTCCAGCAGTTAACATGTGTTTAATTTATAGCGCTCTAATAAAAGGTTCCTTTTGTTCTTTCGATAAGAAAGAAAATCGAATAAATTTACCTCGATAAGAAAGACATAAAAAGAAATTAAACCCACCATCGATACTATGAAAACACACATTTCTCCATGTCAACCGGCCGGCGCACGTACGTAAGGCACACAAATTAATGCCTAAAACATTTGGCCCATTTAGAAATTCCTTGCATGGTGTGATCGGATCGGATTCTTTCTGAATCAAGCAAAACCAGCATGAAAATGGAAGGAAAACTAGAGAGAGAGAGAGAGGGAGGATGTGTACTAACCTGACTAAAAGAAAAATTATACCCTCCGGCAGGCGACTTTTCTTCGCCACAGCGATAAAACGTCTCTGGGAGTTTGGGTGAGTTTGAGTGTAATGAGTCGGGAACAAGACAAGCAGCAAAGAAAAGGCCACCCACCCAGCGCCGTTCGTTGATGAACGCCATCGTCCCGCCGTTCGGTAAAGAAGCAAGGGCAATAAAAACAGGACAGAACACGGTAGTAGTAGCTGGGGAGCGGGAAAAACCGAGGAAAATGCCAACCACAAAACCTTAGCCAGCCAACCAGACGGTGTGTGTGTGTGTGTGTGCACTGTGGCGCAATAAAACGGAAACTCCGAATGAAAGACCGGGTTTCCTCTGTTGTAGGCAGAGTGAAAAGCACATACACATATACAGCCATCTATTCGCACACAATCATGAATAAATACAGTACCGGCAACTAGTACGGGGCAATGGGAAAAAGTCGTCTTTTTCCAGTGAGAAAGAAGCCACAATCAGCGCACAGTCGACGTAATTCGCCCAAGGAAGACAACAGCTTGGTCCGCTAGGACGACGATGGTAGGAATGAAAATCGTCGGGATATACGTCAACTTGTTACCAAAACGCTGGTCAAAAATAGATTCACAAAATATTAATATGTTTATCTTTATGTAAATATAATTGATATTAAAACTAGGTAAATAGTTTTTAATATTAAGGGAACACCCTGAATATCAGTACATATTTTACTGTACTCATGCTACAGAGCATTTTACCTTGTTTCATTATCGCATATTGTTTTGTTAAAATAACCTCAAATTGAGACCATTTTGCAAATATTTTATGATTTTTCAATTAACCGCAAAGCAAAATACAAATAAAAATAGAAAATACAAGAAAATAGCCATCAACCCACTGTGCCGGAACCATCGGACACGTTTGCTGGCAAGTAGCACACACTCACTGCTCACACTGGGTGGTGAGAAGGTAGAAGACGCAGAAGTAGCAGAATCAGCAGAATCTACCATTTTCCGAACCGTCCTGGGTTGGTAGTCCTTGGTGAGAACCAACCAAAGCAAAATGCAAAGGAAATGATGATCCACCACTCCTCCTTCTTTCTTCCTTTTACCGAGAGAACAAGCGATCCGTGAACCGTGATATATGAGGGCATCCCGGCATCCAAACCAGACTACACTACTGCCACTCACTCCAATGCTGAAAGAGAGCCAGGGCACAGAAATTTTCCCGCTGGGGCCCCCGTGTGCGCTGTCACATCCGGTTTCTTTCGGAATCGGAAGCACTCTACCAATCTAACCTATTCCTAACATGGACACACATTTCGTAATGCACGTAAAGGTATGTCCAGGTCCTCCGCTTTACAACTCCATCTACATTTTCAGTCGGGTTCTTTATACTAGATGATATAGCAGAGAGCACACAGGCAAAAGGTGCTTCTCCAGTCGCAAAAATGATAATAGTGATACGTCAAGACACACATTCCATTCCACGAGTTTGGGCCAGCCCTTTGGGATAATGGTGTACGAGTAGCGTGAGATGTAAAGAGGACAAGCATCGAAGTATTTCAGCACATACATCCAACGCTCTTTCATCGAGTTACTACTACACAGCCAAGATAAAGGACAAATGGCCGATACACACATGTGTACCGTCGAACCCGGTCATGTGCAAATTTTGATTCATTGTAGAAGACATTTGCCATTCGACCGATCGATGAGCGAATTTCTTCAATAAATATGTTCCGGCTGTGCGAACATACTGCCCCTACAGCAATGTTGAAGGTGTCTCAGTTCAGCCGAGATTAGAATTTAGAACTCGCCTGCTGTTATGTCGCGCACCAACAACCTGATATACTACTCGTGCAGATAGTCTAAACTGATCACCTGGGAAAGCTTACCGGAGCGAATTCGTAACATAATGCAAAGTAGCTATCAAGGAAACGGAGATCCTATCCTACAATGGAGATCCTTTGTGCTACAATGTTCGATTTTATATACAGAATATACAGAAGCTTGCCCATCGTATCTCATACGAACTTGTTCATCTGTTTAAAGTCTTAAACGTTGTATATGACTCCAACATGATATTGTAGAATGTTGAGTGAAATGGAGATTTAATCGAGATCAACAATTTATAACGTTAGAATGAAACGCCAATTGCGGCACATTGCAAATGAAAAACAGCTGGATTTTTAAAAAGAGAAAAAAAAAACTATGGAGTAGACACGCGACGAGGTTGATCCGAAAGGCATAGTTATTTTCCCACAACAGAGGAATATAAAGCAATGCACACATAAAATAACCACGACCTACGTCAAGCATTGCCAAAAACTGAACGCCCCGGCAGAGAGCGCGAACGAGACGCTATGGGTGGGTGATGTTGGAGGGAGAATTTCAGAGCAAGAGGCCACACACAGCACAAGAACAGATGGCAATAGTACACCGGAGTTGGTGTGTTTGTGCGTATGTGTATACGCGGGAAATCCCAAACAAACCACCCCAAAGACCACCCACCCACCTTGCCGTCTCTCCCCCGTTCCACGATTTCTGTATGAGTTTCGAACGGGGAAGGGAAGGAGCAGGAGGCCACGGTGCACGGTGGATGGGGATCTATCGTCGTTATCGGTCTTCTCATGTTCTACGCAATTCCTGCAAAACTGGACGAGAACGGATGAAACCCACCGTACACACCCGCACACCGCCTGTCCCTGTCGTCCGTCCCTCGCCATTCACCCGAACATCGTCCAACTCCACCCCCAACCGTCCGAAACGGGGGGGAGTTTTACGTGAAGTGAATGAAAAGTTGTGCAGCAACCGATGATGATGCTTGGGTTTTGCAAATATTGTACTTTTCTGTTACGTTCTCGCCAGGCGTACCACGTGTTGTTGGTGTGTAGGTAAATCGGGTTAATCAAAAACCTTTCTACGTGTTGAGTTGTGTGTGCTACCATTCTAAACACACCGGAGAAAGGGGCGATTCTTCTGAAGCAATAGTCGGGTCGTAACGATTAGCTACAAGTGTTACGCGATGTGCAGGCTAGTCTGTTTACGAATGACACGATCTCAAGGGATTCTAACATCATAAATCACGCGGTTTATATTAAATGTAAACACAAAAGGAAAGGTAAACGTACAGAAATCGCAGTCGTTTGCTGATGGAAAGTGAAGACTGCACTCCAGCAACCTTATACAGCTGTGAATAATTCATTTAAAATTTAAATGATTAACTTATTCCACCAAGCTGTTACGCTTTTCAATACAAGTAAGCGATGCAAAGAATTAATTAGCACAAGAGATTGATTTATAATTTCCCTTTCAGTACGTGAAGTTTACTACTTACTCCTTTCTTAACCACAAATGCAATGTTTGTCGTGACGTGAAATTTATTGTCCGGACGTACCTGGAACGAGATAAAGAAAGTAACGAAACGATTAATTAACACTGTTCGCAGCATCATACGCAGCAATGTGCAGGAAATGTTTGGGACAGAATGATGTGCTTATAATAGTAATTAGAAACGTCCACCACACACAACACGACAGGACTGAATGAAGCGATTTTAGTTTGTTTTGTGTTTTTTGCTTTGTTTTACGATTTTCATTCACAACATACGACAAAACATCACGCGGCTAGACAGGACGACCTTGCCCGGCCACAACCGGGATAGATCATAGAGCCGATGTAGAAATGGCGACGGATGGTGCCGAGTGATGCATTAAGTTACGCGTAATTCTTCCTCCGTACGCACAGAGAGAGAGAAAGAGAGAGAGAGAGAGAGAGAGAGAGAGAGAGAGAGAGAGAGAGAGAGAGAGAGAGAGAGAGAGAGAGAGAGCTATGATTTGCCATTCTGATTGACTAGACTAGGACCAAGCCTCGTGTATCAGCAGAGGCTTAGATGAGTGCTATCATCGCTTTCGCTTGTGAACGCACCATGGACTCTGCCCAATAATATTGTGCTCACCGAAAAGGATGAACCATTCCGTGATGAAACAACGACCACTCGTTCGTTCGTTCGTTCGTTCGTTTGGAGGTTTTCACTTACGGTGGTGCATCTGCTCGGATCGTTATTACTGTGACCGAGTGGACATTCGGTTGCAGTGACATCAAAATGACATGTTGTTGTTAAGGCTGTTTATTTTCATTTTCATTCCCATCGTCGATTCGGCTATGCACTAAACAACTCATGTTCCCCAGTAAACTACCACGTGGTAACAGTTTGGGAACTGATGGCAGACCGGTTGCAATATTGCTGCACCAGCAAATGGTATTGTGAAAATCGTATTCGCAGCGAAGTTTCGCTACAGAGCATCACGACGCACGACAAACCTCACCGAAACCGGAATATCTCTTGATCCAACATTTCCTTTACAAACTCACCGTACACAACACCACGTGGATCATTGGGCGGCTGGGCTGTATGTGTGTGTGTGCGTGTGTGTATGCGTGTGTGGACGCCTACAGCAAAGTGAGCACAAGCAAAACGTGCTGCAAGTGTACACACAATAATAAACCGCATCTGGTGGGCACTGCTCGTCGCACCAAAAAGCCGAACCCAATTTCCATCTCACGGCCAGTGCCACCAACCACCGGTCCGTCGATTATCAAACAAAACTGGGAAATGCCGGTGTGTGTGCTGGGGAATCGGGTAACGCCGCCATCCTCTGTTGAGCTGAAAGAACCCGGCGGAGGAGGAAGCCAACCAACCGTTCCCTCACACGTGTGTGTGTGTGTGTTTCTTTGTGCATTTTCACCGTGTGTTTTAGGAGCAACACGACACGACGGACGACGACGACGACGACGGCGGCTTTTATCGTTCTCATTCGTCGAGGTTGTCGCGCCAAGGAGGAAATGGGCGGCAACAGGGCGGATCGATGCGGGTGGTGGTGTGTATACGACGACCTTGGGAATATATATCGTGGTCATCGACCTACATTGAAACGAAAATAGCCAACAAACTGACGGAAGACACACGGCGACGCAAAGGCGGCCGAAGGTGATGATGGTACACGAAGTGGAAAGGGAAAGCATAGCAGTATTGGAGATATGGGAAACCCCTGGATTTGGGGTTATTCACACACACACACACACATGGGTACTTGGTCGCGTGTGTAGTAAAAGGCCTTTTTCTCCACAATGTAAACCAAAAGATGCAAAATCAGCTGATTGTAAACACGACCGGCCATATGGTGTGGGAAAGTGATGCAGTGAGTGGTGAGAGATGAAAGCATGAAATGATTCATTTTGACACATCGTGAGAAAAAAATAAGATCGATTGCTTGGATCACAGTTTAATGCTGGGAACAGTTTTTCTCTACTGACTCGAACACATGATGCTAAGTGTTTACCATTAATGTTAATATATATGATTCCACCCGAGAAAACTTCCATCAAATCAATCGCCATTTAAATCGCTGCCTAACACTGAACACCAAATTTAGCCGAGCTTCATCACCATCTCAGCACCGATTCACTCACAACCATCCATATCACTCGCAAACACCGTTCACGGATGCACGAGAGGACTGGCGATTCGCGCTAGAGCACGTGCTGCTGGCTTGGCTGGCTTGATGGTCGGTCACGAGAAAAGATAGGTCCGGTCGGCTTTTTAATGAATGAATCATGTGTACCGGGGTGCTGAACGGTGACGTTTACGGTTTCGTTTAGGTTTTCCCCTTCACTCTCTCACTCGCTGTGTTGTTATTATTTTACACCCGGCATCAATCCCCCCGCTACGACACCTTTCCATCCATTTTCTACACCATTTAACCACCCCTGATCGGGCTTGATCGAAGCATCGTAAAGGAGCATGGTAGAGTGAGAGAGAAGGAAGAAAAATACGCCAGACACTACCCTCTACAGCGCAACGGATGGAAAAGGAGGGAAAGAAGCTTTCGTTCACAAACAGGCCCATGTATAGCAGAAAAAGAAGAGTAAAAAAAAACTACAACCTCTATATTGCCGTGTCCCTCTCGCGTATCCCCCATCATCATCGTTCTTCCCTTTGTCCCCGGTTCCATGACGATTACATCACCCGACAACAAACAACACGAAAGCGCAAATCTTCCGCAGAGTTTCTTCACCCTCTTACCCACACACATACACGCCGACACACACACACACACACGTAGCAGCGCATCAGCTGATCATCTACTAACGATCTTGAGCACACAACAGCACAACAATCTTCCGCATTACGAAGGTCGCTTGCGCCTGTAAAATAAAGGTCCGACCGACCTACTGTACCATATTTACACACTTGCATCCACTGCGTCACACGCTGACAGAGGATCGCAAATAATGCACGATGAGGGCTTCTGCGGTGACGTTATCTGATCGTTTTTATCTTATCATTCCAGTATCATTTATGGAACGGAACACTTGAAACGAATGAAGCGGTGGACCACACATTTGCTACCAGAAGTGCCCACACAAACTAAACTTAAATTTAAACTAAATGGAAAAGGTATAGCCGTTGTTCCTTATTTGTTTACAACATAATCACTTGATGGGGGCCCGGTGGTGTATTTGGAAACGGCGCTAGATCCCAACACGACCAGACCCGGTTCGAATCCAATCCGGATCGTTCCCTCGTAGCAAGGTCTGACTAGCTGACTACGTGTGGTATCTAATAGTCTAGTAAGCCATTAGATGATCGGCATGACCCAGGTAGGTCGTTAAGCCAAAAAGAAGAAGATGCTCATTTGATGGTTTGATGGTTGCACATAATACTGATCATAAACGGTAGGGAATTCGACCATTTTGCTCTATGAATCAGAGTAGGGAAACCACTGGGAAAGTAGGTTCAGAGTGAGTCAAAACAGCATGAAGTCTGGTCGATGGGTGCATTCAAAGGTGATGCCTGCCATGTCCCTGTCCTGTGTTATGGAGTACATCAGGATGACACATCGGACATTCTTGAGCTGGGGAGGGTATATCCCCATCTCCAGCAATGAAGAACAGGGTGGTACAGGGCGTTGTACCGTCAATGAGATGTAAACAAACGTATAGAAGCTTACAAATAAACATTAACCATGAAAATGCCTCAGATATAATAAGATATAAGACACAATTCGCCTTAAAATACTGGCTTGAACAACTTAAGTTCCTATGTTTAGTAACATCTACCTTTTATTATATTTTGTACGAATTAATGTACCAATAACCACAAATTTAAGCTTAGTAAAACTATCTTGTAGAAATAACCATGAGTTGGCTACCTTTGTAAGTGCAAAAAATAGACCATGTTATGGAAATGAATGAGTATTCCGAATAAAATGCTCCCCATGCGGCATTCTCTCACTGGCTTTTTACCGGTCTATGCGAAATAGGTTCCTTCTGTTGGCACATTTTTCACAACACAAGATCAGTAACAACACACGCGTATACACCATTGGCGCGAACACACGAACAGGATGAGAAATGTTTCCTGCATATGTGCATCAGCCTGTGTATGTGTGTATGTCGAAACGTAAACATGCTTCCAATCACCATCATCACCAACACCCGGAGAAAAAGGATATGCGTGGCATACATATCCCTGGACTGCTGAGAGAGCGAATGTTTCGTGGAACTTCTAGGAAAAAAAAAACACGAAACCGTCCTGTGCGTCCTTTTCCATTGGAAGCAATTTTTGGCGAGTTTTCCAAACTTTTCCCTTTAGTCTTTGTGGATGTGTGTGTGTGTGTGACGCATTTTTCGGTTGTTTTTATTTTATTCACCGTCATCCGGGAAAACCCGAAAACTCCTTTCACTTTCTGTGTTGTTTTTTTCGTTTTTGATTACGGAGTGTTACGGAGAGCGAAAGAAGCAAGCGTGTTTTCGAACAACTTTTCCCTTTACCATCATGTTTTGCTCTCTTTCTCTTCTTCTTACCACCACAAACTTTATCGCTTGTGAAGAGTGAAATACAACTTTTAACGAGAAAAAAAACCTGACGTAACGAAGACTGCATAAAAACGGCTTCTTATCGGCGGTTGTGTGTCCTTGACCTACAGGAAGAATTTGGAAGATATGGTTGGTTTACAGATTTTAAGACCGCTGCGTGAATAAGATGGATTTTTTGCTTGTTATTTGTCACCTATATCTATACAAGTGAGCGGAATATTTGTTTCCCCCAACAAAACCAATGTCGGTATGCAGCTGGGCAAATTTTTCCATTTGCTCAGAAACGTCACACTAGCTTAAAGCAGCATTCCGAGATAAAATAAACTCACAAACATGACTATTAAAATTCGGCAGCACACAACCATGACCTAACAGGAAGCAGCAGCAGCAGCAGCAGCCGTGTCTTTAATCAAATGCCGTGGATACGCGCGCAACGGACGTGATGATGCCCGCCGCATCGCACCAAACCCCAACACCACTGTGTGTGTCTATATATGCGACCCTCCGCCTAGACCCGGTTCTGACGCATTTCAATTTCATCGAAAAATCATGAATGAAATCTTTGTTTACGTTTTGTTTTGTTTTTTTGTTGCTCGTTTCAAGGCACACAGTACATTCTTCACTGTGCACTCTCTCTCTCTTCGCGCTCTCCACACGCGACCCTCGGCCGATCCACCATCCACACAACATGGGAAGCAGTGTGTGCATGTATCTGACAGCGTGGTTCATCCTTTCGGGGTGGAGGGGAAGCCCAAACTGTACACACCCTTTTGCCGCAGCTCTATTATTATATTGCACGTCGTACTTACTCCAACGGAAGTTTGTTTGTGTGGAGAAAAAGAAAAAAACGTATGCAAACCAATTCCGGAAAAGAATCTAGCCAAATTTCCCTGTTGCTTCCTTCTGATTGCGTGTGTGTGTGTATGAGAGTTTTAATCATCACATCCAGGTTCCCCAGTTGCCATTGCTTCCATTGCCGCCCCCTAAAAAGGTGTCCTATGTCCTACCGATGAAAGGGCACATAAATATGCTGATTTGCATAAAAAGTATCCTTCTTTGGTTGTGGTGGATGGTTGGTTTAGTGAAGAATGCCAACAACCCTATTTGGTGGGGGGGAGTGTTTAGGCAAAGTTTCACCCAAGCAACCCTTGCATGATGATGATGATGATGATGAAAATGCCGGCATGAAAAGAGGTTCTTCAGTAAACACACGCACACACAGGCGGATGGATGGAGAAAGATAACCTTTCGCATGTTTCTTCCCATTGCCTTTCGGTGTTATCTGCCTTTCTCACCATCCGTCCGCGCCCGGTGAAGTGACCTTCACTGACTGACTAGCTGGCTTAAAGCACGTGTTATTTTGACATTATTGTGAGCCTACAACAAACGGTCAGCCCTGAGCAAAACACAAAACTGTCTCACACATCATCGGGGCGTCGGTCTTGCGATACGATGTAAGCGGCCGGTATCGTGGAACTTACTTTGATTATTTGCTTGTTTGGGACGTTCCTTAACAGTGCCGGAAGTTTTAAAGAAGCAGCAACACTTGATAATGGTTTGCGTTTCTTTAAATAGTTAGCAATTTGCTTATTGTATCGTTATAGTACCGCAAACAGATCCTTCTGTTTTTATGAATCCCCGCCTTTCACTTTACCGCTTCACGTTTTTTTAGTTATTTAAAGCAGAATTACTATAACACACCGTATTTCATGTATATATTCACTAGTAGTATTCACTGAAACTTTTCACTCAACATTCACACGTTTCACAGTAAAATTTTTCCTTTTTCGAGCCATTTTGTCTCACACGCATCGATTTTGCTTGCAACTTATGTAGGCCTAATAAATATCATCCGAATAATGTAATAAGTGACAAAAAGTTAACTTTTAAAATTTAAATATTAAAATACAATCAAGAAGCAAAAGCAAAAAGAAAAAAAAGGAAAAACCAATACTGGCCAAACTGAGACAAACTATATAATTTTACATTTTCACGTAACTTATAAAAACTGAGAGCTGACGATGGACAACAGATGTAAGAAAAAAAGAAACACCTAATGTATGTGGCACAGGCCAGTGAGGCTGTGCCCTTTTTTGATATTTATCATCATTGTGTAGCTAACAACTTGAATGTTTTTTGTTCGCTATTGAACATAGTGGTGGTGGTAGTGATAGAATAATCAACATTTCCCGTTGTTGCTATTTCACGTGGCAGGCCGAGGCTACAATCACCGGTTTGACACATCGTGAGACACATCCGTAGCGCGTGAGAGCGAAAACAAACACACCAAAAAAAAAAAGTTCAAATGACGCACTGTCCACGTACAACATGGTTGCTTTGTGATTTGTTATTCACGATAATCGCACATTGGCATACAAACACATGCACACTGCTGGAATACGCTGCTCACCAAATCTATCACTAAAACGCACCATGCCATGTGTGGAGGACAGACCGAATTTCACCGAAACTTTGCGAATACGCCAAATACGCTTTTCGTTTTTAATTGTGCGCTCACTTTACAATACATGTCAATAATTGCCACCCCCCACCGCGTTTAGTACCACTGCCTACCCACGCACACTGCGCTCACTCTAGACAACATCTTCAATCAGGATGATGCTGAACGAACGGTCGGTGAGAGATGAGATGAGATGAGTAGGTTGGTTGGTCACTTTTGTTGTTTTTCGTAAAACCGTTCTCACCAAACATCATCACCACACTACCACACACATACACATACAAACACGCATTTCACTGACGGGTTTCACTTCATAGTGAGCTGCTTCAGGAGCTTACGCTGCTGCTGCTGCTGCTGCTGTTCACCGAGCAAGAAACGCGCCTATTTTTCTTTTCTTTTTGTGATAACGCGACTTCGATTAAAGCGACGGATTCTTACTTTTTACTTCGCCGCACCGCTTACACACATAATCAATACGAGGTTTCTACACTTGGCAGCACACACGCGTTATAACACTGCTGCTTAGCACACACAAGTACACAACGATCGCACACAGAACCTAAAGGGTTTTATTTTCAGTTCCAACATACGCGTGTAAAGTAGAGCAGGCAGCACCACGGGTCTGCTGATTTGCTGATCGCGCATTGCCGCCGCAATTTAAGCAGTACGTCGATTTGTCGTGGTAATAGTTTTTCCTTCACTTATTATAAATGGACACTTTTTTCTTTTGGTCCGAAACCCAACAAGAGCGACCCGTATCGACGGAAAAGCGCACGAAACTATGGGCCAGCTCGAATGCGAACCTCCGTACGGAAAAACGACACCCGACTGTTCACTGCTTCGACGGCGGCAACTTGGCCAAGCGGCAGCGCCATCGTACAACCTCACCGTGCGAACGCGAAACAGAGAGGGGAATCGAGCGCGAGCGAACGGGACGGAGCGAACCTTAAGCTCCCATACACTGGCAAAAGCAAGCGGAGGCCAACCACACCATCTCACGATGGTACCCTTGCGTACGCTCGTTCCGTACCGCACATACTTCTTACTGCTAGCTGCTGCTGGTGGTGGTGTAATCGAACAACACTCTGCTCTATACGCCTGCAAAGCTGTGTGCGTACGCCTGTGTGCAATTCACATCGATAGCGCGCGCATCACTAAAGAAGGGCATGAGAAAAAGAAACGGGAACGCACACGCGAAGCGCAAGAAGAAAATCGAAACACAATAAAAACAGGCGCTATTGCAAGAAAAGGGCCGCAGCACACACAATGTTGTGGCAGTTAGACTCATAAACCCACACACATGCACACCCCGTCGTTCTTCGCTGTGCTATTTTACTATCGAACTCATCGCTTCACCAACACGCACACACACACCCATACGCAACACTGCTGCTTGTGACGCTGGCTCTGACTACGCAACCGGCCCCATTCGTCGCTGTAGGGAGAAAGCGATCGAAGAACACATAACCTAAAAATGCTTTGCCAACTGCTTGTCTTCCAACTATCGTACTGCTGCTGCTGCTGCTACCACTACTACTACTACCACCGCTGCGTACGTACAACGCTCCGGTGTGTTCGTGAGATGATTCGAGCGTGAGATAACGAGCGAGACGTAGAGTGTTGGTGTGAGCGTAATTGTATTCCCATTTCAAAGGCGCAGCCAGCTCACCAAGGTGAGAACGAAGCAATATCATTTGCTTATTCACTTTCATGTCAACGTTGTTTCGTTTCTAATGAGTCTGCTTTCAACATGGTATTACATTGAAGGGGTTGGCAAAAATTTAACCCATTTCGCAGTACAAACTAACCATTCTCTCATACACTCGCGCGTATGCTGAAGTTGGAGAAGATTTTGTAGCGAATTGTTGATTGCTGTGCTCAGGCAAACAACATAACACAAGCGCAGCAGCAGCACAAATAAACGTCGGTTGTTCAATAATTCCGTACTACTCGGCGACGCGGTGTGTTTCAGCTGCTATCTGTTTGCAGTGCATGAAGTTAAAAATTCTACTGTACTCCTCCAGTCACACAATCCGGTTAGAAAAGGAATTATCACATCACTTCATGTCTCACGATTCACGCGCACCCGCTCATCTCATCATCGCTGGGGCCAACCCGCATTTCTCATGCACAATTTTAATACCGGCTCTTAAAATGTTGTTTTAGTCGTTCCTCCAATGCCCTCACATCTGGCCACCCAAACCACCCATCCACCCACCGACCACGCAACGTGCCGCGCAGAACAAACAACTAATAAATAAACCACCCCACACACGCAGCAGCAGGCCTTGACCCTCCCCGTGTCTTCGCTCATTCAAACTCTATACCCAATCATTACTAACAAAGCATACCCATTCTGCCTCATTCCTTCTTTCCTTCACATCACATTACGCGCTATCACACAAGACAACAAGCCGGCGAAACAGCGATGGTTCGTCTCGCAACGGGGGCGCGCATACGGGAAAAGATAAACAAGTAAACGCGCGCGCACCCATACATACGCGTACACATCTCGCACAAATCGATCCGTCGTCCGTC
>STHB01000006.1:90274-112070 GCA_018908115.1 Anopheles rivulorum
CCTGAAGGACGGGGCATGCACGGCAAAGGGTGGGCTGGTGGTTTGTTTTGTATCGGTAAAGCGGGAACACGCAGCTTCAGAGAGTTCGCGTGGCCGTCGTCATCTCATCCCTTCAACAACGCGCGCTCACTTCCCCTTTTCCTCTTGTGCTTCTCCACCATACGCGTCTTCTGTGTCTTCTGTGTGTACATTTGGTGTTGTTTTCTCGTACGCCCAAATGTAGTGCAATCTGCGTTACGAGCGTACGATACATGCTGCCGTGTGTACACCGGCATTCGTATATGATCACACATCGTATCCCAAAACCCACACACACACACACACACAGCCGGGGAAGAAGACAAACTAGAAGTAGAAATGCGTTGCAGCAGTTATACCACCGCCCGGTGTGCGCTCGTTAATAGAGGACCTTGCACTCGGGTTGACTAGACTCTACTGCACCCTAGCAGTGCAGTGTCTGCATCCTGGCGCATTCCGGGAATTCTATCGACACATAAACGTACAGACGTATATTGGTAATGTGCAAACGGGGAATCGATCGTTGAAAATAGCAAAGTGCAGCCGGTATGGTTAGAATTCGGAACTGCTGCTGGATGGATGCATGGATGCAGTAAGGTTTACTTTCGACCAATCAATCAGCTGACCCGTTTCATTACGAAAAACAGAACGCCTTGTATTACGTTTGCTCAGCTGTCCTATTTCTAGCTGCTTCAAACACAAATCCTTTCAGCTTTAATTTGCGAACAATTTCACATCAATCCGGTCATTTTCCTCTAGAGATAATTTCGCAAACTCTGCACATTTTCGCAATAGCCAACCGAGCGAAAGCGGCTCCTTCAATCAACCAAGAACTGAACAGCAACCGATCATCTGACACCTGTCAAGTTCAAGCGTGACACATTGCTCGAGCATTATTTACCTTTTTTTTTCTCTCGCATTCGTACGCACGCCAGTCGATCCGTCACCTGCGCGCCTATACGGGACGATGTATGTTCTTGTATATTTAAATACACTTGCGATAGAAGGCAATGAGAACCACATGTTGACCGGCATTCTTTGCCGGTATGCGGTACTCACCACACCACACCACCATCATTGCCACCACCATCGATAAATGGTGGTCTTGGGGAAAAAAAGAACTCCTTCACTATATGTCCGCCTTGCGACGAGGTTGGATATATGGGCGAAAAAGAAAACATGCGAAAATAAAAACATTCCGTACGGGCAGGGGGGAAACTGTCTGTCTGTGCTTTTTTCTTTTATTTTTCTTTTTTTTTTGACTCTCTCTCTCTCTTGCCTTTTGCTGTCAGTTGCTAAAGCGATAACTTTTCCCGCGCAAAAAGCGAAATTTCTTTTTCCGCCATGTTTCTATTATCAGTGATAACAAAATGATGATGAAAAAAAAGCCTTGCTATCACTTTTTGTGGAGATTTATTCCGCATGTGTTGCTTAGTTCAAACCATTCTTTTTTACATTATTCAATAAATCATCCTCATTAATATGCTCAAGCTCAAAGGCCTTCCAATAAGTATCATTGTTTACAAAAGAAACATTATTTCATCAAAATAAATCTTGCGCCTTAGTTTCGCAAAAATAATTTCAACGGGTAATCAATAAGAAAAAAAACAAGCATCCAGAAACATAAAACTGTAATAAATCGAAGGATGAAATAATAAGCATAAGAAATGAACACGCAAAACAGAGCAAGATTAATGAGAGAACGTTCTTCCCCTGGCTTGGTTCTGGCCCGGCTTGGTTTGCACGCTGCTGCTGCTGCTGCCAATGATATTTGTTTAATCGGCCCTAAAAGGCAGACATTCGGTTGCGGACCTGGCAAAGCGCGGGTATAGAGAACAGAACCGGACTGCAGAGCGTGGAAATGAAACAGAAACAATGTGACAGTTCTTCCTTCCAAAACGTACGCAGTGTGCGCTGCACGAATAATACAAAATTGCAAATACTCCTGCGGATGTCGAAACCGTTTGTGGGGATGGCGCGACAAACGAGATAGGAACCTTTCTCAGCTTGCAAAACGAGCAGAGATAGGATGATAAAAACGAACCCACCGCAACCCAAGCGGCACTCGCACCGCAAGCGCAGCGCGCAAACGATGACTGATGAGGCCGGGTCGGGCCTCGATGACGATGATGATTGGATGAGTCAAATATAAAATCTAACCGATTGCCGGGCGCGCAAAAATGACTCCCCACACCCCGGCCCGAGCTTAGCGCACGAAACGAAGGGGGTGGTTCCGGTCGGTGCGGGTGGGCGGAATGTGGGGATTGAAAAATTAAAGACAGATCGACCACGTGTGTGTGCACGGGTGAGTGTCTGACTCCGTTGGGAAAGGGGTGGAAAGTTCGTTAGTGCGAATGACGACGAACGAACGAAGCGCAAATAATAAAGAAAAAAAGAACGGCAACCCGTAGCACAAATCATTCTCCGCCACCAAACCCCTCCAACCCAACGACCCTACGATAAGAGGAGTGAGACTCCCTACGTAAGAGAACGAGCGAGAGAGCGAGAGAGAGCGCGAAAGAGAACGCTGTGCATCGTAAGCGGAGTGTGCGAGATAATGAAACCGGGGAACTTTGACAGACGAGCGCGGCACCATTGACGTTCGCATTCGTATCCGTCCGTTCAATTTAAGGCCCCATGCCAAACAGCATGCACCACACACCACTCGCTATAAAATTAAGGCGCACACACACACACACACACACACACACACACACACACACACACACACACATAGCGGCGTGGTTTGGATGGGATTAGGGGGATGGGGGAGGGGGAGGCCTTTGGCTTTCAGCTCGATGGAAAATAACGCATTAGAAGGAGCGCGCGAGCGAAAGAGAAGGCTTTTAAAAATAGGTGGAAGGAAGGAAGACACAAGAGAACGAAGCGAGTGTTTCGCTTTTTTTTGTCTCACTCGATCGCAGCACTAGCCGACCGAAGAGGGCGATGATTTCATTCTCCCCCAGCCAAACATACAATAATACTGTTTTCGTACGGCTATCGTCCCGTCCCGTTTCGCTTGTGTGCGTGCTCTCTCCCTTTCTTGCACTGCTCGACCAAACGTGATCCTTTTTTCCAATGAAAACGCGCACCCGTCTCCCCCCCCCCCTCCCCACCTGACCGATTCCGAACGGCAATTTTGTGAAGCGAAGGTGGGAAATGGCTGCGCAGAAGGAAATGAACGTGCCGCGGTAGGGGTGTGGGAGGCACAGCGAGGGAAACATTGGTATGGCATGCTGCAGCAGGCGGGCCCAAAGTATGTTTGTGCTTCGTTTCGTTTAAGCTGAAGAATTGAACCATCACCCTCCCGTATGCATGCACGCGGGACCTAGGAGGATACCAAGGGTTTTGCTCTCTACGCTGCGGCGCTGTGTGGCTGTTGTTGCTGTTGATGATGATGATGATGATGAGAGCATACACCGCCGCAGAAGAGCTCACGTCATAGCAGCAGCAGCAGCAGCAGCAGGCATGGCTAAATCGACCATCGTCGCTGTGCACAACAGCACCGAGCGCACCGAGAGAGCACCAGCCAGCACACCGACGGCAAGAGACAGTGAGCGCGAAGCGAACTTCACGCTGGTCATAAAATGTTACCTTCGTTTCACATCACTATTGTTCTATAAGCGTAAGCAAAGAAACGACATTCAACTCGTTTTTTACCAATTGGTTTTAAATTGTTGTTCAAAGAGCTGTTTAAATGATTATTTTAAATTTTCATTTTTCCATACTTATACAAAGCAGACTTCCAGTTCTAATAATCATTATGAGTTTTTCGGTCTTAATGCCTTGTTCTAGGACGTGAGTTAAAAGAAAGTTTACCATTCTAAACGGCATTGATGATTAGTTGTATACGGAACTTTCCTCAAGTTCTAGCTTTGATCTCATTTCTTCCACAAACGCTTCATTTTATAGACCATTTAATTCATACAACTCTCGAAGATAGGAAAATAAAACAATCACTCTCTCTCTCCTGCCATTGATAAATAAAACCTCTAACTTTAACATGATAGTAAAATTGAATAATAAAGTAAGGATAAGTAGTTTATTTGATTTATTTTAAATTATGTTTCATATTCTCGTAAAAAAAAGGCCAAGACTATAAAATCTATTTATTTTACATGGATTTTACAATTGAGTGCAAAAAGCGAAAATTGTTTAAATATTTGACTACAACAAACTTGCGTGCGTTGAACAAAGACATCTCATCAGACATCATCCAGTGGGGAGAAAATTTAAAAAGCCCAGATAAAATTTTGTCCACTAAAAGCGCACCATTCGCATCCCAGTGTGCCGTTGCCCAGTCAGTGTGCTTCTCCGGTGCGCTGTGCCGGGTTGTTGGTGCGCTGTAGCTCGACTGCTGTTGCTCCGTGTGCCCCTTTTTGTTGTTGATTCCGAGTGTGTCCCGTGTGCGTTAGTTGGTTGGCTTTCGCATCTCGCTTTGCTTCACTTCTTCCCGCCACACGGAGGGGTTTTTGCTCGGTGGACCGGGTCTCAGGGTCCGTGACCATCTCATATCATCTCATCAGCCAGCGCCGCACAGCACACAGCACACACAGCAGAGAGGTTTTAGGTGTTCCGGACCGAATCCATCCATTCGTTTCATTCGCTGAAACGCTCGTTCATTTCGAGCGCGTTTTTGCTGCAGCCACACACTCTGCTGCTACTGCTGCTTTTGCTTCTCACCCTTCATCAACATCACCGCTGCTCTTTCAAGGTACCCCGTTCACCGGCTAAAGGGGACTTGCGGTTCGGTTCGTTCAGCAGAGCACTACGGAACGTGCGAATGAGAACGTCAAAGTGAGCGAACGAGACGGAGTTGCAAAGCGTGTGGAATGTGCTGACTGCGTTCACCGCTTTTAATACTCAGCCTATCGCTCTCCTTCTCTGGCGCCTGCTGTCACTTGCTCTTACACGGACTCAAATGCGACCGCGTGTGTCCTGACCCTTGGAAAAAACGAAGCCCTCGTCGGAAGCGGTGGAATAAAAACACCACATCCCAAGTGGAAGGAACGAGAGCCGGTTATGCGCCGGTGGCAGGAGGAGAGAACGAGAGTTTATTCTTCGGCCGGGTCTCCACCCCGAAGAAAAACCCGACACTAATCCCCTTTTTACCATTTATATGGCTCGAGAGCGAGGCACAACCCGTCGTCACGAGAGGCGCGCGCGTGGGGATGAAATCCTTCCTTCGCTTCTCGTTCCTCTCGAGCAAGAAACGCGCGGAATATGTTTGCTTCCGCCCACCGCAGAATCTCATCAGAACGCCCGTGCTTTTTTGTTTTGTTTTTGGCTTTTTGTGAAGCGCTACACAGCGATATCTTCTAACGCTGTCATCCCAGATGCTATGAACACGGACGGAACGCCGGGCATTTTCTTTGGTTTGGCGGAAAAACCGACATTACCACACAGCCACACACCGCTAGAGATGATGGTGGAAAAAGCAGAACCATCATTTGCCGCTCCCCGTTCGCTAGGTGTCATTTTTCTTGTGTGCAAGGTTCGAATCCGGTAGCCGAGTTTTGCCCTGTTTTTGATTTCGACTTCCGCGGAAACTGAACTGCTGCACACCATTTGAATGTGATGCAACTAATTGGTCGAAATTTTGCGAGAAATAAAGAATAGTTAATAAATTTGCAACAGCAAAAATATAACATTACCAAATTACAATACATAGCAGGGGACACACATTTAATTTGTAGTTTAAGCAATTTTCTAAGGCTTTTCGAACTAACCTTGTACTGACCAATATTTACCCAATCGACAGGATGGGTTTACGAAGAAAAACATCCCCGAGAATGGGAAAAGTTGTTTTGAACGGACGATTTTACAAAAATAGAAAATATCGCACCGGCACCCCCCGAGCGACCCAGCACCCTAACGAACATGGGCATGTACACAACAAACAACGACCCACTGCTGATCCACACGTACCTTGGCAAGATGCAGATAAGGCCTATATTTGCGGTGCGGTGTGTATCGACGACTTTGAAAAATTTTAAATTCTAAAATATATCGGCCAATTCTGGCCATAAATTTAGCGCATCGGTCCGCGTGTGAGATGATGGTGAAAGCAGCAAACAGAAGCAGAACAAAAACGTAGCAACCAACGAACGTGAAGAAAGAAAAAAAATAAATAAAAGCTGAACGATAGCGTAACCACGTGCGCGCTTTTGGTTGGTGCAATGAGAGAAAATTAATCACCACCAAGAAAAACGGTACTCGCCGGAAAAGATAAGTGAAATTGGCAAAAGAAAGGAACAAAGGGAAACAAAACCGAGCAGACAAGAAGCAATTAGTTACGTGCACGCTCTCTTTTGCGATCTTCTTTTTACTGCTGCGGTACTGCAGGATATGGGGTCGGCACCACTAAAAAGGGACAGTAAAAACTTAAATGAAATTGTCGTGCATTCTGAGTTTATTGAAAAATGGACTCAGCTCGAGAAACAGCAGATATGTTTTCCCCAAGGTAATTAATTAATAAAAAAAAAACATTAAAAAAACAATATTTGAAAGAGGTTGAACATATTTATATATAATGCTTACATTGCATACAAAATTACAGTTAAATTTTCCACTAAAACATAAACCTAAGTTTATGCAATAGAAAAAAAGAACAATTACCACAACATATTCCTATACGCAGCGAATGACTTTTGATATCTTTTTGCTTCGAGCTCACAGACGTTCACATGTGTTTCTTGGGAACTGTCAGCATGGGGTGGAGAAAAGACAAGGGCTTAATGAATGGAACCGTACCAAGAAAAAAAAGCCCCCACTTCCACAGACCGAAAACGTAAACCAAAAACCGAAAACCGAAGGAAATAGAACCAATTAACTTTCCCGCCGGAATTACGTCAAAGGCCCGCGCGCGTCACCACCGCACGATAGTTGAAGTTCCACGATAAGTGGAGTTGCTGGCCAGGTTAAACGAGAGAGCGAGAGAAAGAGCAAAAAAAGGAAAATGCACTAACGGAAGTAAGTCGGTGAAAAGGCGGAAAGGAAAAGAAACAGAACACAGGAACAAACCCAACATGCCATTAGTGTGGAAAATGGGAAATATTTGTCATGTATTTTTTCTTTCTATTTCGATAAATTTTATGATGTTACGTTTGGGTTGGTTTGGTTTGAGAGGAAGAAATAAATATCATTGATGGTAAGGTTAAAAACTTAATAATATATCTAGTTCGTGTTCAACATGCAGTGCTTTTTATACGCAGGATTTAACTATTTAGCAATTCTGTCATAAAATGCCAGTTACAAACAGCTACTCCCAACACGTTTGAAAACAACGAAAAGGAGGTTTTATAATCCAATAATCGTTTAATGCTTTAACGATTTTAATGTGGAAAAGTGTACAAAGTTCTATTAGAGCTAGCTGCATCACAATACATTTTTCATATTAAACGTAATGTAACATTTACGGCCAACATTATACTTCATTTAAGTACTATAAATTTATGTTGTTCGTAAAAGTTTGTTAAAACAAAAAGAAAGAAAACAAATTTTCATGACGGTCGTTTGGCAGCAAAAAAACTACTTAAAAAACATTAAACAATAATAAAGTAATACACTAATTACATCAAAACAAACAACAGGACAATTGAAGTGATGCAACAATATTGCTTGCGAAATGACTTAACTACCATTTTTTGCATACATTTTGTTCCCCTCATTGACGAATCCAATAAACAGACAAAGTTTACAGTTTTTTGTTGCTTTCCATCCTGCTTTTCGTTCGGCTCTTTTTTCGATTGCTTTCACATCCCTTTTTACATCGAACGAAGCGACGAACGATCAAGATATCAGATGAAGGTGCAATCAACCCAATGCATCAGGTTTCCGGAGACGCAATGTCTTTCTTGCGTGTGTAGTTGTGCAAGGTTTTCAGTTCACTTTTTGATTTTGTTTGTTTATCTTATTTAAACGCTGCTTTTTGCATCGTTATTGTTATCCATGTTGTATGTTATGATATTTTTGCATTTTATTTATTTACCGATAATTACTGTTGCCTTACCCCGGTTAAGTATTTGTGAACCTACGTTAAACCCAGTTTTACTAAAAATATACTCATTTATTTTACCACAATTTCTACACAGTTGCACAACATAACGCAACGTATCGTAAAAGCTTGCGATTTCGTTGGCTTTCAATCGTTTTCGTGTATTTATTTTTTGTTTTGCTGCTTCGTTTACATTCCCGCTTATCTCATGGGGAATGAAAATTTAGAATGGGCCCATCCTTTCGGCTCCTTTAAGCGTAACAAAACAAAACATTCCACTGTAAAAAAGGAGGCGAAACCGGCACAACTGGCCAAACTGAGCAAATGTGGTAGAATGGAAGTGAAGCACCAGCAGCAACGGGCACAACGGCATCGTCGTTCGCTTCATTTTTCTTTTTGAGTGCCGTGCTGTGTTTTTTTGCTCACGCATATATTCGTGTGCCTGATGTGGTGATGAGCGTAGCGAAGCGCGTTTTATATTGGTTCGTGTTGTTTTGCACGGTTTCCACTATCAAAAATCATGCAGAGCAATGAAGAATGTTTTGCGTAAACAATGATACAGCTGCCGGAATTCCGAAAGCGCTGCAGTTTAATATTTGTAACTGTGACGATCGTTCCACTGTTGTTTTACATTTAGCAATGAATTACGTATAACTTATGCTACTTACGCAAACAGAAAGATAACCTTCTACGAACGTATCGTAAGCATGATCGTAGCGACACGAGTGAAGAAGATGAATGACTGAACGCACTCACTCGCTGGTGGCGAAAATGAATAATTCATTTAATAAAACCCACGGCGGGCATATATCGTGATTAACGCAAGCACACGTGACCACGGGTGAATGTGCATCCTGTGAAACGGACACGTGAACGCAAAGATATAGATTCGAAACATTAAACGAACGTTCCGAAAATGTAAAATGTTTGATAAACATAGCTCACTTTAACTAATCGCCAGATATTTAAAATATTCCCTCAATGACCAATCTGACAAAATAAAAAAATAACAAGACCATTCCAATGAAAAATAACGCATTTTTACTAATCCAATTCTGTTCGCTTTTAAATGAAATACATAAAAATTAAATAAAATCCACAATTTCCTTCATAATCATAAATACATATGCTAGGATGTGTTTATTCGCTCTTTTTGCATGCTTCAAAAGAAAAACATAATGCTGGAACGACCAAATTGGTTGGATATCAACGCTCCAAAGTGGGAATGTTTTACCTTTAACTGGGACAAAATAAACCCTCAATTTAATCTATAAACACACATCATGAGATTAAAAGAGTTTCGCATAGTGTTGGCTTACCGGTTTAGCGTTGCAGAATGACAACCAGATTCATATGGAACGTTTCAATTTGGTTCGGAATTAAATGTTCCGCAATTAGCTTACGTGCATTAAGCGCACTCTCTTTCTCTCTTTCTCTCCCATTAAGCATTATTTAACAAAGCGTTTTTTTTTTTGTAAATAAATTATCAATCAAAAATCAATCATTAATTCGCTTGCAGTACGAATTGACTGGATGCCCGGGGATCATTCCGCTATGGAAAGCGGAATTAAATCTCATTCGGCTGGAAATTCACCGTGTGTCTTCGTTTGCCTCCCAGCCGTATGTTGCTATCTGGTGGTGCGCATAAATTCCCAAAACAAGCTTGATCCCGGTTGTGTATCGATCCCGGTTGCCAAAGTTGTCGCTTTATTATCTGATATCACCACATATCAATATTAATAATTAGCGCAACATAATCAAATACACAGCAAGGTGGGAGCTGCCTGTACAGAGGAGGGGCTGCTGCTGCAGTGGTGTGTTTTCCGAATAAATTATTATTGAAAACTGAACAGTGTATGTTACGTGAGCTTTTCGTTGGATGGAGCGTGAAAGCTGGGCTAATGGAAATTCAGGCCGTGCGCAAATAGTGAAGGTAAATCTGATTTAAATAAATGCGTTTTTCCACATCCGAACAAAAAAAAAAAGAGGATTGATAGGAGGAAAAAATGTTTTTTTTTTGTAAACGAACCTTCTTCAAAAGTTGGATAAGCGTTTATTAATAATGTAAAGCCAATTTCTGGAACGATTCCACTGTTCTGCGATAATAAGCATGCCGTTTCAGTTTTATTCGCACGTAAATCTCTTCACTCCCGATCAGCTGCTTATGAAACGGCTTATTACAGCGCACATATTTCATAATTTTCAATAAGTGTAATTAATTAACGAATGCCGATCTGCCCCGCTTTAGTTTTAATACATCTCTCTCTATCTTTCTCTCTCTCTCTTTATCTCTTTCTCTTTCGGTTAATACATCCGATTGAAAAACGTTCGCTTTCCTCGTAGCGCTTCACTCGCCACTTCAAAAATTGCATTTATATTTATGTTCCTTCTACCCTTTTTGGTCCCCGACGTTAGGGTATTGTTGACCGAGAGAAGGCGGACATACACACACAGCGGAAGCTGGAAGGATATAATTATTTTTCATAATTAAAATAAAAGGCTCACTGCCACCTAGGGGGCAGTCATCATATACCCATGCACATTTTGCCTTGTTGTTTCACAATGGGTATTGTGCGATGTGTGCGCGTACGGGCGTTTCTGACGCATTACAAGTTAAAATTATTTAAAAAAAAAGGTTTAGTAAACACATTGCCCGTAGAAATAATTATGCATGAAAGCATCACCGGGGATAACAAATTGAAAATAAATGGGGTGTCCCTTTGCTTGAATTTAGGTATGGTAAAGTAATTTAGCACTATACTCGGGAGAAAAGTTTTAACGATGTATGCTGTCAAGTAAAAGTGTTAACTTTACTATTCAAAAGAATACAATACATCGCAATAATGGTACATGGATCGGCATAAAATCGGCACTTCGTCATATGGTACTACCCACAGCAACCGAGGAGCTTTGTTTTCGCCGTCAAATCGGTTTAAAAGCCAACTGGCGAGCGTGAATTAAACGGAAGGGCAACCAAAGGCAGAAGCGACAGTGCGAGTCGCAAGAGAAGCCCAAGCATAAGCACTAGAAGAAAAAATACAGAAGAAGAAAAAAAGACCAACCGGTGGTGCTCGAAACCAAATCAAAACAAACCCCGCCGCCGCCGCCGGTTCTTTCCGCAAATGCCTTTCAGAGCTCGAGCTCCCACACCCCAACCCTCAACAACCATTTCAGCCCAATACATCCCCCGATGGGTGCGCGCGCGAGGTCGTTTGATGTCGTGTTCTTCTTGTTCTCATTTTTCTCTTTCTTTTCGGGATTGTTGTTGTTGCTGTTGCTGGTTACTGCTTTGCTTCGCTACGACGCTTTCCTCTTTCCTGCCATTTGCTCCACATTGAACGGTATCGTCCACTGATGCCGGGATGGAGGGGGCGTCGTGTGCGATGACGGGAAACAGGAAGGCCACCGTCTAGCGTCGAAACGACCTTGAGAGAGCAGCGTTTACACCACCACCCCAGCAGCATAAGCTTGTCCTCCTTCTTCTACATAAAGCACCACACGACCATTGCCAGAACCTGATTCACTTCCTCCGGCACCGATAGCGCACTAACCAACACCCATCCCATCCCAACCCATCCCCATCTCATCCCCGCAGCAGCAGTACTTTTCCGTTCCTTTCTTCACTGACACGAGGCGTCCGTTGACCGTCTCTCGATAGTAACAGCTTCCTTTGCCATTGGCCTTCATCGTGCGGTCCCACTCTTCCCTTCGGCAGCCCTTTCTCTAGCCGTAAATTTTTATAGACCATCGCGCGTTGGGCGTTCGCCACCTTCTCCTTCCTCTTCCTTGCTACATCCCCAACGCACCAGTCCCGGGGCATTGCACTGTTGACGCAACGCGAACAGTACACGTTCACGGACAAGGCGAATACACTTGCCATGCCCACACACACACACACACCACACCCGCCGCCATTGCAGGCAATGACAGGGCCAAGGACGCGAAATGATGTGACATAATCGGTTGGATGGAAATGCAGACGGAGTGAAGGACGGTTGGGGGTTTTTGTTCGAGTGTACCGGTAGGAGGCCTCCCTTTTCTGCTGAAGTATCCACACACTTGTTGCAATAGTGCAATTTGCTCCTTTTCTAAACTCACATTCATCTTGTTACCAACGGGCGGCAATGTTATTTATTGTTTCATTTACAACTCAGATTGCTAAATTCTTTATGTTTATTAAACCAAACATTCAGTTTATTTCAGCTTTCAGGTTTTATTCTTCCAGTCGGACAGGGCACATTACTGATGCTTATCGTTCTACTATATTAAAAAAAGGTTTAGTTTTACCTACCAAGCTCAAACTGTAGGACTAAAACATCGCAACGCTAACAAAGTTCACTGACCGCTAAAATTCACACGCTTTTCTTTATGGTTACCGATTACTCTTCCGTTGAGATGAGGTGTGAAATTACGCACATCGGCCACCCAAAACTCATGTATGCAAAAGGACACGAGAAAAAGAGGTATGTTCCTCCTCAGTTCCAAATCGCTATGCAAATGGGAACAACATTTCAATCACGCGCTTTGTCGAATTTACTAATTAACTTTAATATAACAGCCATACAATAGATATACACTGTCCATTCGGGTAACTTCTTAGTGGGGTTTAGAAATAAAAGCTCAAAACGCGATTTGACACATAAACTTAAAAGCGATGGCGACATATTGTAGCGCAGGCTTCAATAAAGGAGATAGCTTTTAGGAAAATTATAAATTACTACCAAGATATAGGAGGCACAAGTTTATACAAAACATTCAGATTTGTTCTTCCAGGTCTGTGCATTAAGAAATAATAAAAGACCTCAACAATAGTCCTTTTATGTGTCGTGTTGTATTCGGTGTATTGCTCTCTTTTTGGCTTAACCGGGTAGGTCGGTCATGCCGGCCATCAAATGGCTTACTAGACTAATAGAAACCACGTAGTTGCATAGTCAGTTGCTCACTACGGGGGAACGGTCCGGATGGGATTCGAACCTGTCCGTTCGTGTTGAGACTAGCGCCGTTTCCAATTACGCCACCGGACAGCTCCAATACAGGTACAGGTTATATGATATAAAAGCAGGCGGCGGCAGGAATCAGTGAGTAAACTCGGTAATAAACTACAAGTTTTCGCACAGGACAAAAATGTAAAGTATAACCCACATAAGAGAAGAGACGCAAATCTCCATCGCATGTTATTCAGACAATTTGGATCGAACTGATAGCCATAAGTTCCTGTGTTCGCAATATTAAGATGTAAGTACTCTTACTGCTATCAGAATTTCGTTACGAAGTTGATGATATGAGAAGAAAGTGAGTATGTGAGATAGCTTCTCCCACGCAGCGATTTATAGTGAAAAAAGGGGTAGTTTTTTCATTGGCTCAAATACCTTTGCCGTTTAGAAAACTATTCGAGACGCTATCGCACCCCGAAATGGTACATTGGCAAATTGGCTATCTAATCTATTGGCTATCTTTAGCAAAAGCAATCTAATTTATGATCCACAGACCATTATGCACACATACCGACAGCCCGGTTGGATTGGATGTAGGCAGTGAGACATACTCGCGCTTTCCACCTCTCCACTCACTCACTCACTCTTCCGCCCTTCTCCTGGCCATCTCTCTCTCTCCCCTATATCATCACCCCGCCTAACCGGCCCCATTCTGCAGAAATTCCTTTACACATACACCTTCTTTCCCGTTTCCGTTGCCGGCCGGCCGGCATTTCGTTGGAGAGCGCGATTTGTTTTATAATAGCCCACACCAACCCCTTGTTGTACATCACCCTCTTCTCTTCCCTTCTGTAGCGGTCGAAACGCACAAAAAAATGTGGGACTGAGTGGGGGGAAGGGGTGAGTGGGTTGGTTTGTACCGTTTGTTGATTGTTTGTTTGTTTTGAACAGCTGAGTCTCGAGAGTTGTCTGTCGATGGAGGTCAATGTACTGCGCGCGTAAGGGTGGCGGTGTACCGAGAATGGGGGGGGTAGGAAGGAATGGGGTGAGGGTGCCTGTTAAGACTTAGGGATAAACGATGGGAGGGTGTGTGTAACCTCGCTGTTCGTCGGACGACCCGCTCACGCCATCCCCTCTCCACAGCGCGGCTGCATCGATGACGCTGCTAAAATCGAACTCTAGTAAACCCTAGACGACGACGACACATACACACACACACACACACATACGTCATCTTCGGAGAATGTGCCTATCCCTACGACAAAATACGCGGTGGTGGGGTTTTTTTTATTTTATTTTCGTTTACTGTTGTTGTTACTGTATTTTTACCCAGTAAAACAACCTGCTACCTACAGGAGGAGACGGTAAGCAAGACGTTGCCAGCGGAGGTAAAGGGAAGCTTTTCGATGGAGGTGTGTCTCTAGTGCCGTAACATCATCATCATCATCATCATCATCATCACCGTTCCGAGAATGAACAATCGTGCACGGTATTAACTGGGCCATTCACAGAATGAGCAACTGAGTAACACCTATACCGAACACTGGTACCTGCCCACCTGCCTGTCCTGCTGTACTCACGCCCCATTTCGCTACGAATGAATGAAGTCGTGGCCGCCGTACAGTGGGGATCCCGGTTTTGCTCTTGGAATCGCCACCATTTTCAACGTCCTTGACATTCATCAATCAATCCCCGCGAACGATGCCACGTGAACTAACCTATACGCAACGACGGCGAGATACCGCACCGGTTAGTTTTCCCATTGGCTCGGCCCTTACAGTAGGCAATTGGCCTGGCGTCGTGTGTGTAGTGACGATCGTTGGGATAAATTTAAATCAGACACTTTCACCGCCATTCGCAGAACGAAACTCGCAACGATACACGGCGGCGCGACTCATCGTTTCCATCCCCATGCAAACAAATCGCTTCTGAAAGTCCGAAAAGTTGGTCCATCAGTCAGAACAGGCAAACACGGCCACTCAGCCAGAAGAGAAAGACCAGTCTCCTCCAAGCACGTGTCGTGTACTAGCCGAAACCGTACCGTATGAACAACACAAACCACCTCCAGTAGGCACATACTGTGTGCTGCTGTGGCGTTGGAAAATGCGTCTACATTCCGGCTGGGCGTTCTCTTCTGTCCAGCTGAAAGCAGGGCATTTGAATTGCCTTTATCCTGCTTCCCCGGAACAGCACATATCGAAAATGGGAATGACAGCGGCGATCGTGTCGTGTCTGCGTACGTCGGCGATTGTACGGCGACGAAACTGGAACATTCCCAGTATCCCACATGTGCTCGCTCTCCCTGCGCGTTACCATTATCAGAATCACTCAAGGTTTGTACGTGTGTTCTGTTCGTCCATTGCATCAGCTGATGGTGAAACCGAACCGTCCAGAGCGTAAATATTGAGCTAGTTCTAGCACCATTTGAATCATTAATCTAAATAATGCTGAACGATGTTTCGAATTAAACATTGTTCGAATCATACACGCAAACTACATGAAAAATCTCAACTCAAAAATATTGTTTCTTGTGACGAAAACAACTGCGATTAAACACTGTTAACTGAGCGATATTAGAAAAGTAACATTAAAAGTAACAGGAAGTAAGGCGTACAAATGCCTATTCGAAAATAAATAGGAAATGAAGCATATAAGCTAGGAATGGCTGCAAGAGAGTGTTTGACACTTCAACTAACGCCTATGACCATTGTAGAAACCCATAATTGGTTTAGAAATTTTTGAGAAATCGATTGCTTACCATAAATCTAGTAATTTTAGTGTGATCCACAAGCGCTTCATCTTGATTTTCACGATTACGTACCTAAAAAGAAGAAAGAATAAGAAAATATGATTTAATTATGCTTATAAATGATTTACAACTGCTAATAAAATGTAAAAAATAGCTTTTGGTAACAAAATAATTAGAAATAGTACATCTGTTTTTTTTGCTAAAGCTGATTTATTTGATTGTAAGTGATAAATATAATAAATCGCTTTTGGAAACATTTCCAAACTGCACGGGAGCTAAATGGAGACTCGATTTTCAAAAGTCACGTGTATCGTTGCTCTTGCAACTGTACGTCCCCAATGGGCTGCTCCAGAGGACCTCCCGGGGATGTCATGTAGTCCAAAAGGCAACAATCATAAAACTGTACATAAAGAGTAACAAGCAACAACATCGCACCAAAATCGAACCGAAAATAGCCGTCCATAAAATGTTACTCCAAACGCAGCACACGCGGTAACGATGAAACTGACACAATCGTACACCGAAAGCAAGAAATTACAAGCGAGCAAAAGAAGATGAATTTACCTTTACTTTCGCTTTCTTTACCATCGGCGAACGTTCGGAGCAAAGCAGGAGAGAAAACTGAACTGGAAATTCGAACAAAATAAAAACCCATTTTACCACCCACGTAACCCAGAGCGGGTGGTGCCGGACGACCGTTTCGAATGTGGCTCCACTGTGCAATCGCGTTGGCGCGAAACCTTCGCAACGGATCGTCGGTTCGGTCGTTCCTTATGTTTATTTAACTGTTACGACCGCTTGCGGGACACACGAGACGGGCGGCGCACGAGTCGAACAATTTTCGGTTCAGGGTACGATAAAAATCAAAAGCCATTCTGTGTTAACTTTTGAACCGGGTAATGGGCGAAAACAGGGCAATAGAATGTAAGCCACCGTAATTTCACCTACATGCTGCCGCTTCCTGCAATGCCGCGCTCGCCGCGAATACCCGATGCCGGCAAAAGGACATTAGGCAAAGCCGAGAACGGTTTGTAAGGGCCACCAACAACCGGTTGGCAAAGCGCACGGGAGCACAGGTGGTAAAGGGTTTTATGGTAAAATAAATGGATTAAAATGAAAGGAAGCCGACAGCGGGAGTGAGTTTAGCCGGCTTTGTGCAAACATACATAAAAACCCAGCGCATCAGGTGCCCCTTACGTTTGCTGGTGAGCTAGCCAAAAGGGACATCCGTTCTGTTTGGGTTTTGTTTTTTTTTTCGCTCTCTCTTTGGTTGAAGACGAAAGTGTCTTACGTTACCGGGGCTGCTCAGCTATTTTTTTTTTTTACATAAATCGATTCCACTTTGTAAGGGAACAGCCGCCACAGGGCAAACATTGCTGTACGTTATGCCGCTGGTATCGGTGTGTGTTGCTTTTCATTACCTTGCGCAAGACAGGAGACGAAAAATATCGATTTCCATGTGACCATCCCGCTTTGCTCACTCCCAAAGCAAAGAAGCGTCGCTTTATTCGCTTGCTGCGAAGGTTGCTTCACCAGCGACTTGTATCGCTTTTTTCTTTCCTTTTTCTAGTTGGCCCAACTGCCCTCCCGCCAAGGGAAAAGAATTTCCGTCGAAAAGTTTCACTTTCACTGCGCTACCGAATAAACGTCACACAACAAAGGGAAGAAAAGAAAAGTGCCATCGCCGCGCTCGCGCGCTCGTTTAGGAACGGTGTGTCACACCGGTGAAGAAAAAAAAAAAGAAAGGAAACTTCATCCCCCCCACAGCAACTCCCATCCGGTGGAACACGAACAAAAAGTGGAAGAAAAATGGTTGTGTTCCATCCCCAAGCAAGCAAAAGAGGTATGAAACGCAAAGAAACGTCTACGAGCGAATGGAGACGCCCGGTGGCTGACGGGGAAAGTAAGAAGTACCCTATTGGGGCGGGTGTAAAAAGCGGAAGGGATGATTGGGGTGGTTGGTTTTATCAAGCAGTGGAAAAGGTAAAACATTGTTTGCCAGACCGAAACAGGGGGATATCTATATCGCAAGGAAATGAACTGCTGAGCCAAGATTACGTGATGGTGGATGGTGTGCAAGGGCCATTTCCCTTTGATAGCAAGACAATTCTACGTAATATCAATCACTTTCTGTTGTTTTTTTGTTCCACCCCCCTCCCCCCCCAAAAAAAGCACACACACACACACTTATCCGACCGATTCAATCGGATCGATTTTGGTTGGTTTGCTAGGGGCCATAAAAGCTAGCAGATCGAAAGAAATTAAGAACCGAGGCACAAGAACCTTGCGCTGCGTTGTCGTCGTCGTTGTCTTATACGAATCGATTTTCTTGCGCAACACAATTTCATTCCATTTACACACACACACATACTGCGTGTGTATACGCGTCCTTCGGTGTAAGTGGAAAGAAAACACTTTTCTTTTGTGTTTTCTCCGAGCGCCCGAACATTGACTCGGGGCGAGAGAACGAGACAAGCAATCGCAAGAAGTTACCTTATGGCTTGTATTATTTTGTGTTTAACGAGAAACAGAGAGAGAGAGAGAGAGAGAGAGAGAGAGAAAGAGAGAAAGAAAGAGAGTATGTGTATGTGTGTGAGGAACGAAAAGGGAAAGGAATAATTTTATGTAAAGATTTTCTTCGTATGTACCCAGTATGGCGTTGCCTCTGCAGAGAAAATTCCATCGTTACATAGCAACACATTATGCCAAGAGAATGGTTCGGAAGAGCAGAGTTCCTGCTGTGGAACGCTTACAGCATACTCCAGCGAAGTCTTCTGCTGGGTCGATAAAAAGACTTTACCGCTGCCTTTACCATTTACGTCGCTAGTGGAAAAGGGCGGTGTTAGATTGCAGTTAAATGTAGGATGAAGGAAGGTTAACCGAACCCAACAACACGGACAGCTAAATTGGATGGTGTACACCATAAAATTCTTTAGCTTGTGTGTTGTTGTCAGATTTTTGTTCCTTTTATTTTCTAGCCTTTTTTTGGTTAAGGCATGATTTTAGCTTACGCATAATTTTGTTTGCGATTTGTTAGAGCATCTTATTGTAAAGTTTACTTTGCAAGTGTTCATTTGGTTTAAATGTTATTATTTTTACTTATAGCATTGTTTGGTTGTTTTACGTTAAGTATACGGATGAAGAAATGTTTGATTCAAGGGAATATTTGTTTCTGTTCGCGTATTTAATGTTGTTTTCCTAAACTAAGATGCGTTCATAACCTCAAGAGGCCATAACATTAAATTATCGCATATGAACGCGAACCGCCAACAGGCTGTTAGATAGAGTAAAGTAAAATCGTTCCCTTCAACAGGTTGTTTTGCAAGTCAAAATAAATCCACGGTCACATGGACGACAATGAAGGTGTTTTTTCTTCCCCTACATTTCCTTCCATAACTTCCACAGTACCTAACCACAACAATACGCCGTCTCGTTTACAACCGCGTGCACAGAAGGCTTTTCAAGTGCAATGGCGTTTCTCGTCAACGATGCAATAGGGAAATGAATGGTGTTCGAATGCCTGTCCCTCCCATTCACCGTTCTTCAGTGGTGATCCCAGAATTATACGGGGAATTCCATCAAAAAAAAAAGGCGAGACGTCTCGGAAAGGAACGAACGCGAATGAATTTTCCAACCCACAGACACGCTCCAGACGGTCGACAGGAAAAAAAAGGTCCAAAGTGGCGTGTGTAACCCATGGGATGGGGATGAACGTAGGTAAAAAGCGGGGGCACCATTTCGAATATGAGATGACTATTCAAGATTGAATAACCCTGGCAGTGGGTGGTGAATAAAAAGAGCTTTTGGCAGATATTTTGCAACGGTCGCTGATTTTTTTTTTAGCTGTTCTTGTAAGATTTTCAAGAGAAAGGGAAACTCTATTGACTATATTGGGGGCAACAATGGTCTGCTATTATAGACAGGAGCATACACCCGCCTTGGCGTTAAATCTTCAACAGCGAAAAATTGGTTCGAATAGCTGCTGGACTCAACTTGTAGCAAGGGCTACACATTCCAATAATGTGTTAAAAATTAGTCTAATAAGCATTGATAATGGTTAATGACGCCCTCCGTCATTCATTGGCAGGCAAAGATTGAGATGTGACGAGGATGTTAATTTGGATTTAATAGTATTAAGAATCTTCAAACTCCAAAAATATTAAAAATAAGAGGAACCCCAAATAAGAGCCATGTCAAATTCCCACCGTAGCTAAATTAATGATTGGGTTAGCCAAACTCAAATTTGTTGTTTGTAGTTTTTTATAACAAAACATTTTCGCTGACTTCAGCCTAAGACGATGAAAAATTATGTTGAAAAATGTGTAACAAAAGAAAAGTATATGCCAGAAAGTGCATACGACTTGACAGCATACTTCAGACAGATCCGCGTAACTGCTAAGCCTTTATGCGGCCAATATTTGAAATATTCAAAGTTCAATAAACTAAGCCAATTCTAAAAAAAAATATTGAATAACATTTGAAATCAAAACTTTACCTAGAAAGTTTTCCCACTTTCTAGAATCTCATCTTCTAAAGAAAAAGTATTAAATATCATACTGATCATCCAAGCCTTCAGCAAATGTCGATGGGAACATAAATCTTAAAGATTGAATCAAAAACTTCGTAGCATCGGATTTCAACTATTCTTTTGTATTCGCTTCATAAGTATTGGAATAGATGCTACTTATCAGTTATACCATGCAAAGCTCTATCGATATCCTGGCGGAACAATGCAAAAACTAGCTCTTTCATGCTTGGGTTTTGCTGGATTTTAAGATTATATTTATTGACCAAGTCCCAACAAAAAGATCGTGTTTGTTGTTTTGATGTTTCTCCAGTAGAATTAGGGCATTTTTTTTGGTACTCAAATCGGCAATGTCCGATGTACACGAAACTGCGTCACGACCATTCTTTCCTTACACAAACCTTTTGGAGACATTTTTTTGAATGGTTGCTTGCTACAACATACAGTCAAGTCTCCCTAGGTTAGTGTCTTTCGAAGATAGCATGTCTCTCTAAGATGAACATGTTTGACAGTCCCTTCATTTTCAGTACAATTTATGGTACATTTTATGGCTCAAAGGTAGTCGTTTTTTTTTTTGTTTGCCAATGACAGCTCATGATAGCTGCGTTTACAGAGTATGATTGAAAACTATTTACGCAGATTTATGCTTTGAAATGGTAAACAAACACTGGATGTCAAAGTCTTAAAGCTGCAAATCTCTCTAAGATAGCGGTTCCGTCAGTTTGCAGCTTAGAGAGACTTGATTGTATATTATAAAATTATCAAATTTCCTCTGTGCACTGTGGGCTAGCTACAACAGACTATGCACAGCTGCATTTACCACTAGGTGACTGAGAACTTGAATGAAAATTTGCTATAATCAGCACCATTTTCACTTGTACGATATTTCTTTCAATCGAGTTCTATGTTGTTTCTACTGTTGGGTAGAAACTCATTAAAAATGTTTGGGATAGAAGAAAAGACTGTCCATACAGTAAAAAACGACATAGTTGGCATAGGTCGGCAAACGACATAGGACAGCATGTAGAACAGTCCAGGAGAAAGCTTGTACAAGACGAACATCACATTTCTGGACCACGGTAGGCTCGCCAAAATGGCCCATACACCGACGGTGCGGTAAATATAACACCGATACGGAGGACAAAGATAAAACATCAAAAAAGGGCCGTCGGTTACGTGATGCACGATGACGAAAGCTGAGAAGTGCGTTGAGGCATACTCTTCCGATGGATGGACGAATAGAGGGTGTGTGTGTGTGTGTGTGTATGGAAACGCACGAGTTCACACGATAAAACACACTGTACAGTAAAAGGAAAAGCAAACCAGACTGGCAAACGGTGGAAGAGCGAAAGAAAAAGGGTCGGGTGGGAGCGGGCGCGTCGAGGGCGGGCAAGGTCGAACGGACTTGTTGCCCGTCGTCATCGCCCGTCGTCGAGAGAAAAGACCGCGTCAGTAGGTCGCGAGGCAGCAAAGTGTCGGGGACCTAGGCTGAGAGGGTGGTGGCACATAGGCGGGAAGCAAATACAACGGCGCAAGAAGGGTACAGCGCTACTGGGGTGGCACGGAGTGAGCGA
>STHB01000006.1:119312-210728 GCA_018908115.1 Anopheles rivulorum
ATCCCTATCCACCTCCTTTTAGCCGGCATCACCAACAACGATGGGGAAGAATTCACGAAAACGCCCCCGGTTTCCAATCACGCCCATTCTCCCATCCCATTTATGCTCGTGCCCCTCTCGTTTCCCATGCTTCATGCAGTAGCAGCACGAATCGCAGAAGCGTCCTACGCTTGCACTAATCCCAAGCAACACGAATATCCCCCTGTATTACTCGCTGGTACGTGCAGATATCGCGTCGCTTGGTGTGCTGCTAAGAGTAAAAACAACATACACACATCTACACACATCTACACCTGCAATTGCTCTCGCTTCTGTGAAAGAGAAGTGAAATGGAGGCGCCTGGTGTAGCCGATGGTAACAGTTTTGCGTCTGCAAGCTCCGCCCATCAGCATCAGCACACACAACAGCAGGCAGAAATGGCACAAAATGGCTGACCAGCTAAAAGCCCGACTGCTTCTGCCGCTGATGTTGCTGCTGGCTGAATTGCGGCGCGCTCTGCTGTACGGTGCGATACGGAGAAACTGTTGTATCAAACCATCCAGGACGATACGAGAAGCGTGATGGTGGTGGTGGGCTTCGTTACCGCTTCACCACGCATTCCGACATCCAGCATGGTTCCCGGGTGCGATGCTATTGGACGGAACAACCCAGGCAAGGGTGGCAAATATCGATTTTCCTTTTGGGGTTGCCGATGTAGCAGAGCAAACTCTCCAACGGAGAAACCGGATTCCTAGCTACTGTCGGTATGTGTGAGAGAGGTGGCTCTCTATATAATTTAACGGTGAAGTAAGGCGCGTATGTAGTGGTGAGCACTTTTATTGTTGCCCTGTGTAAGCTATTGACGTGGCAAACTGTCATTTCCAGTGCTGCTAAAACAGGACCAATTGCAGTGTTTCCGAATTTTTCAGTGGTAAATTAATTACTCTCTTTATTTATTTTGCAAATGCTAAAACAACTATAATTTTCGAATCAAATGAGGCGCATTGCTGAGTAAATGATGATTATAATTTTTTTTATGACCCAAGCATAATTTTAAACACTCAGTGTTTAAGCAAGCAAGCCAGTCAGTGGTAACTCTGTTTGAAGTACTCGATTCGGTTCATTCTAAACAGAAACCGATGCCGCTAGAGCGATTGTAGCTAGCTAGCTGTCAAATTGTTCTGCTGTTATTATCGCTCTCCAGAACACACTCCCGGGTGGTTGAACTATATGCCGGCGGGAAGGAGACGAGAACGTTTTCCACACATATTGCATCCATATTGGAGCTGACAACTGATGGTGCTCATGGGCACACGGTTCGGGCACATAAAGGATAAAAGCACTGCTTGGTAATGTAACGAATGGCACCGACGGTAGCGTGAAACGATGACGAAGGATAAATCGAGTGTGGTAAAATCGGGAAATAGAGGAAGCACAGCAAAACGGTTATAGATTGTAATTTTATGGCAGCGAACAATTGTTTCGCCCCTTCCAGGCACTGACAGCACGAGCATAAGATACGCTTGCTGCTGCTGGTCGGTTTGCTCTGAATATAATTGAACGTAAATATATTTCTCTTCAACACCGCCGTACCACTTCCCTTCGCCGATCGACGAATCACCACTGAATCAACAAGCAGAACCAGTGAGCAAAATTCGATACCGGCGTGAAATAAAGGAAACAGATAGAAACAGCCTGTCATGGGTGAAACAATTGCATCGGTGCATGTCCCTTTTCTAGCCGGCCAATTTTACGGTACCGCTCAATGGATCATTTACCGGTACGAAATTCACTGGACTGAACGCATTTACCAGGAAAAAGCGTTACTGTCGTTACTGGCGGGGTAGTGAATGAGCTGTGCTGGAAAGAGATACGGAGCGATCCTATCGCATCCAATGGAGGCGCCTGGTATTTATAAGGAAAAACAAGATATAGAAATTAAAAAGAGGCAAAAAACAAAAAGATTACCATTGCCACGTGAACTCAGCATCCGTCTACTTGCGTTTGCCATTTTATTTGCCGTTTTGTTTCCCTTTTCTCCATTACCCACCTCTAGGCCCCCGGAAAAACCCCTATTCATTGCCGTTACACGAGTTCCTTCCACACTGCCTGCAATGTGTCTTTGCTTCTGAATTGCTTTGCGATAGAAATGGAACGGGGCAGGAACAGAGATACAGGACAGCAGCTGTGGAAGAAAAAAGCTAAACCGTTGGCAGAGCAGCAACTTCACAAAAAACCCGAAGGGACATCACTCACTGCTGCCTGCTGCCTTCGTTCTGCTAACATATCTATCGCTCTCTCTCTCTCGCTCTCTCTCATTCACTCTCTTTCCCAACACCCGCTCTTGCTACTTTTTCATCGGGAAAATGGATAGGAAAACAGGCGCACCGACGCACACACACACATACAAAGAAACCCACCCACTTAATGGGGAGGAGAAGGGTGGTCGCGTTGGTGGCTATATCGGCTTCGAGCACGGAGTGGAGCGTGCACAACAACAAAAAGCGCTCTCGGTTTTGCTGCTTCGTGTGCTTCGCCGCGGTTCACTTCCTTTTGCTGGAAGGCAAAAACGGAGAGGAGGGATGGGAGGGCCAAGAGGCAGCAAGGCGAATGCAATGGAATAGATGATGGGGGAGCGCGGGCAGGGACAAATGTTGGCGTGTGTCCCACGTGCCGGAATCGTTATCCGTTTTATTCCAATGTGCCGCCATGCTCGGGCGGCAATCCTAGTTTTCCAAGTGTCCGGGCACAGTGGGATAAAACACGTGTTGTTGAAAATATCATTTAAGCTTTGGTCAGAATTCACACAAAAATGTCCTTACGCTGATGTAGCAACTATTTAATTACAAATAAAATGAAACACGTTTTCAATTGTATTTGTTATGCTTTTCAAATAATGCATATTCTAGAAAACATTGTTTAGTTATTATTAAACAAATAAAATTTAAATACACAAATACACAATATTGCCTAATAATATGAAAAAACAATCCTGTTTTATCTGTAAATTCTTGTACATTTTGGTAGTAAGGCTTTGAAAAATTTGGCCTCTAGCATCCGCACGATTGCACTCAGTGTTCCGGGACGGTTTTGTCATCGCTTCCGAGCACACCAGCAAAGCCGGAGCCAACAACACACCAGCCAGCCATAAACGACTGAATGCCAGCAGCAAAGCATCGGGCACCGACCGACCAGGGCAAAACATCGAACACATTTTCCCCGGTGCCATCGGGCTGTAGTACCGGGTAGCCGTCAGGACAATCGTACACACGCACACACACAGCCCCCAGCAGGCACTACACTGAAGGCAGCAGAACACATTTTTGTGCCTCACGCCTGGGCTGGGCTGGGGTTCCTCGACTTTCTCCCACTCGCCCTGGCACAAACGGTGGTTTTGTGCCGGGGACTATGGCTCCACCCGTGACAGTTGCACGCCGTTCCTGCCGTCACCGTCACCACCCCCTCATTCGACACCCTTGGCGTCGATGTGTACTCCACTCCACTGGCTTTGCAGGTCGGTTCAACTTTTGCTGATGGTAGTATTTTATGCTCGGCTCGCAATCAACCACCCGACCGGTAGTGCTAAGCTCATTCCCGTACAGCCGCCCGGTACATGGCTACGGCTAGCTGAAGAACCTGGACGAGCTTGATGTTCTTCAGTAACGAAAATCCAAGCTACTTACTACGGCAGTACGGTGTTTTGAGCAAGCAAAAAGGAGAAGCACCTAGAAGACGTCGTCTTCTGTGCGCAATGTGAAGCCCAGTCGACCAGCCGACAGTGGATCCTGAATCCATCGACGGGTACGGTGCGCTGCTGAAGAAGTGTGAACGGCAGGCGAGCAATTTTAGACTCACACACATGCACAGCTGTGGCTGTTTTGTCAGAACCCACCGGTACTGGGTTTCCGACCAAGCGTCCCAGCTATAGGACGACCGACGGCAACGCTTAGATCGAGGAGAGATCTTTGAAAAAGGATAAAACCTAAGTCTGGGGTTTACACACACACACACCGGGCTTTTTATTCCTTTAGCGAATGGGGACGAACTCTGGTATGGTACGGTTTCCCGCCTAACAGAACCTAGCCCCCCCCTTGCGAGGCAGCGCTAGTAGTGTATGTCGTTCGTTTCCATTTTGTTTCCATTCCATCTCCGACTTGGCCGATATACAAACTTGGAAAGTTTCTTCCACTTTTCCGGCCGGTAGTAACGGCTAATGCAGGCAAGACTCTTTGCCGATTTGGTGCTCGTGCAAAAACATAACCTTCAGCAGGGCAGAGAGTGAATAAATGAGAACGGAACTCTAAGGACTCTATACGTGAGGTTGGCAAGAGGTGGTACAAAAAAAAAAACCCCTGTGGAACGCATCATAGCGGTCTACTATGCCGGTCGTGGTGTTTGTGTCGGAAACGGATGGTTTATGAGGATGCATCTGATATCGTGAAGATTAGAGACAAAAGTGGCAAACTGTGGGTGCGAGTGGGACTTACCACCAGCAGCTCAGTCAAGCGAAAAGACGGAAAGCAAGACATTTCGGTTGACAGTTGACTAAGGTAATGGAGGTACAACGCGTCAGGACGAAAGCGTTCCGACGAAGCAGGCGAAGCGACGTCGTAAATGAGTGAGTGCGGACATATGTCCAAAGTTTTCCGGCTGCAAACACTGTTGTCTGCCCGGCATTGGACGTTTCCTTGTGATGGGATCATTTCCTTACAAAATGGAAGTAATGCTAAAGTCTTGGGTTTTGAAATTAACTTGCCACCGTCAGAATTGAACGTTTCATTTTGACGCAGAAAACGTTGGTTAGTAATTTTCAAGAATTGTCTGACATCTAATGAATATGTAATTCTTTCATTATTTGCTTTAGTTTGAAGTTTAATGATTCATATAAGCAGTATTTGTACAACATTGAGTCTTTTGTATCATCAAGATTTTTTCACTTCAAAACACTTTTTTTGAAGATGATCTTGTTCTAAATGTTGTTCGTTGCAGAGATATGCATACATTTACACAAAGAAAAACTCTCAGAATCAATCTGTAAGCAACATTTTTTTACGGTTTTATGGCAATGACATTCCAATTATTTCGCTTGCAGCACTGTTCCAAACTTTTTCATAACAACATTAATGAGAATGTGAAAATAAAGTACAAATTAAGCGACAAAAGTCACGTACCGGTTCGTTGTAAACGTGCGAAAACTGTACCGAACATTGAAAAAGACCTGTATTTGCAACGAATGTCAGGTAGCGAATGACACGTTCCGAACGAAAATGTGCTAAACGGTAAGCAGTACAAGAGAAGAGGTAAAACAAAACAAAGAAAAAAACACTAGCAATCGGATGTATTCGTTTATGCTTGCCGGAAGTAATGAGTTTCCGACACTACACGTAGCGCACCACGCAGAGAAAGGATGCAGCCGTGATGGATACCAACAACGATTCACGCAAAAAGGTATCATCACCGAGCGTACACTATCGCCCATGGTCCTGTAGGAGCTCAATTTCCCAACCGCTACGAAGGCCACCACCCCACCCCGGAGGGGGGGGAACGGTGGAGTGCATCATAAAAATGGTTGCATCCAAACGCTTTCCATCGAGACTTAACTGCAACGAAGTAGTGCACGATGATTGCTTGCATCGTGCGAACGAAAAGCGTAGCAGGAAAATTAGGGAGGAACGTTTTGTTCAATTGTAACGAGCATTATCCGATGGGCTGAAGGAAGACAGGAGACCAATGCTCCACTCCAAGAGGTCGTTCGACGACGTGTATTGCGAGAGTATTGCGTTCGTTCAGGTTTCTCTACATTTCATTTTCCACGGCAAAGGGTACGCGCGCGGAGTTTAAACTGTGGATCTGGGATACAAAGTTTACGACGATTGCACCAATCACGAAGAATTGAGAGAAAGAATTAAAAAAAAAGAAATGCTGCAAGTCGGACAATGATTGTTTTATCCTGCCATGGCATTAATCTATCGTACAATTATGTAAGGGAATCGGTTTCGTGCTCATAGCAGTAATGTTCACTTGGGAAAAATGTGCAGAAACCAGCTCTTGACCACTTGTTCCATCGATTATTACTTTTGTTACATTCTTAAGAGTTAAGTGCTATGGCAAACAATAATTGAAAATGATTGTGTTTGTAAATGATCATCGATTTTAATTTAGTCACAATTTGTATGACGCTTTACTGAAAAAAGCTCATTATAACTAAATCGCGGACACTAATAAGCCAGTTTCAAATCAGTCAGGCTCTATATACATATAGTCCAGGTTGAGAAGTTGATATAAAATCAAATACTTTACAAAGTTTGCAATAAATAAGTTGCAAACTCTTGTAATTGCTACAATTCTTTGAAAGATTGGTGCGGTTTTTTTAGTTATGAAAATGAATAAATATTGCAAGCGTTATAACTAAACGACAGTAAAGTAAAACACGACCAAATCCTTCACCGGTACACGTACGCGATAGTTCCCGCACTTTATTCCTTTTCCTATTTGCTTCTGTCATTGTCCGTTTATACTCTCTACTTGATAGCCGCACAAGGTGTATATATAACAGCAAGATACAATCAGAAGACGCTTTCTTGATGTATTTTATAGACTTAAAACTGAAGAAAATTCTACGATTTGCTGTGAAATTTTATTGTAGCTCCACAGTGTCCTGTAACTCAACAGAACACAATTGAGATGGCAAAATCTTGCTTGCTGTCAAAACCATTCAAAGACCATCAATCACTACAAAAACATAATATAATGTGTGTATCAGTGGTTCTTTGTAAGGATACAGGTAAAATGTCACCACTTTAAATATGGCAGAAACAGCACAAAAGGTTACGGTGGGTGAATAAATGCCATCTTCTCTAAACGCCTTCCAGCAAGTGGTTCGAACATTCACCAGCCAACAATTATTTATTGTCCAGGTCAAGAACACACCACACTCAGCGAACATTAACCCCTGTCGGCAAAGGAAAGCATTTCTTAACTTGCATGATCCAGTGGCCACTCATCCCTGATTTGCCTGATTTGTGTAAAAGTAAGAAAGCGAATCGAAATTCCGATTGCATTATCTGTGTTACATGTGCGTATTGAAAAATACGAAATTAGGAATTGAATATTGCTAAAAATATTGTATTTTTAAAATATTGAAGCATAATATTACTATAAAGCAGGACCATTTTTTTCGAGATATTACATACTGTGAGGTCTATTACCCAGGATGGTTTAATAGTTTTACAACCCTTCAGTGTCACTGTTTAGTAATATTTCGCTTATTGTTCATTGTCTAAAATGGGTAAATTAATTTCCCTAGAAAGCACATTGACCTCCCAGATGCTCGTCCCTTGACTTTGTGCATCTCTCTCTCTCGCACTCTCGGACTCCCGTTTGCATTGTCCTCAGTGTCAAGCAAATTAATTTTGCTAATTAACTTTTGATTGATACTCTCCCATTCACCCACCGCAGAGTGCAAAGGACGTTGTTTTGCTGGTGGTGTTCGTTTTCAGTTCGTTTACAAACGAACGGATCGAAGAAAATTCAAATCTCTCACAGGCAAATAGGAAATGGCGCATGATGCTATGCACACACACCCACACACACGTCCAGTAAGGAATGTTGGCGTGTATTTGTGTTCTCCTTTTCGACCTATCACCCCGAATGTATACTGTACTTGTCGATGGAGATAATTAGAAAATGCAACCGATGCACCCAAGCTCCACCAGAGCACATTCAATGGCCGTGATTATAAACAATTGGCAATAAACGGCGGTACACAAATACACACGCACAAGCCGAATGCGATAACGACGATCGATTATTTAGAGCCTTTGGAATTGTGGGCGAAATCGGGATGCAGGTGGAATGATTTGTGCTTTGCGCATGCATTTTCGCTTGCAGCGAAACCGACGATATCCTTGTGCAAAGCGATTTTCACGTTCTAAGATGGCTGACGATGTTCTCGGGCGAAAGGAACGTAACGTCGGTGAAAGGTATAGAAAATAAATTAGATCTTTGCATTGGAAAATCGATAAAAATAGAAAAATAAAACATCTGCGCTAAAGAATAATGAAGCCGTATAAAAAAATCGTTTAGTTTACACCCTTACCTGATGAGTTAGATGGAAAAAAGATGCAGCGAGAGAAACGGAAACAAGATGTTAGTTTAATTTGACTTGTTCGTAGGAAAACTAACCCTTAAACGCTTAGAATTATTTACGATGGATGAAACAACAAGAGGGCGCTTAGCTTCGATTCTAGCCAATACATCACCAGCTCGACGATTTAATGGGTTTCTAGTGAAAAGGAAGTTGAATCTCCCTGCGGGCAAGGGGATGCGGCCAAGAAAAACTTCTTCTCTTCTTCACACAATACGTGTTTCTCTTCTTTCTTCCAACTAATGAAGTTGAGACCCAAAAAAACAATGACCAAAAACAAAAACTCTGCAAAAAGGGGACAAATGAACGACTGTTGTAAACAGGAATCCACTGGAATGATAATGTGTCTCCGTCGCTGCGTAGCTGCTTCTCACGCGCGATTTAACCAACACTAAAAGGTATCGGGTAAAAGGTGAAAGGAAGTTTAAAAAAAAAACTGCTTGATCAAGAAGCGCTATACGTGCACTACAGTATTCGTGAGCACGAGAGCTTGCACTTGCAAATGTGGGCCACAACACACCAAATACACCTCTTGTAGGCTTCACTGTCGGCGAAAAACTGAACAACGTTCGCCGAAAGTCTCCAGCTTCCGACCCGTGTGCTGCTGCTGCTGCTGCTGACCGAATCGGCGACAGGATTGGGTGACCCCTGCGCTTCACTAGAATGTTCGCCGTGCGAAGAAAGGAGGCATTGACGCAAGAAAAGCGCGACGCTAAAGCCGAAATGGACAACAATATTGTTCGAACGTAGCGGAGTGTGTGCACTTTCCGTGTCCGTTTTCGCCCGAGGAGATGACGGCGAAAGTAGCAAGGATGTTCTCCACCGCCATCCACACACTGCCGGCCTATCCCCACCAACGCGACGGTTCGCATTTCGATAGCAACGGTCATCATCGTCATTATTGCCGTGAATGGTGTGCAGCTATAGAATGCAGACGCACGGCCTAGTGCGTTTAACTGAAACGCAACAACACACGCATAAATGAAATTCAACCCAACCCAGCCTCACACCCAGCGTCTCTCTCTCTCTCTCTCCACGGAAAACCAAACGCCGACAATACGCTGGAACCCTTTCACGCATACTAACAAAGCAGCAGTTCGGGGAAATGGTAGTAGAGTCGGTGTGCGTTCTCGATGCACATTCCTCGCACCTTACAAGGACACGTGAGGCAACCTCACCGGTGAACCAACCGTCCCTCATCGTCCCCCGGGGCAAGGTAAATGTCAGATTGAGATGCATCCCCCGCATGAAAGCTTCCATGCTGTGTGATTCTATCTCTCCTTATCTGGCCCGTGTGTGGTTTTGATTGAATCGTTCAGCAATGTTTGCAAGTGTACTGCGATAATCAATTCTTAGTAATTCTAGCATCCAACCATTTTTATCCTAAATTAACCTCTTCGAATGTTCGCATGAACATAGAACATCCTTTGGAGTGTAAATACCGATTGCTGGTAGACGTTATGTATGATAGACATTATCGATCGATCGAAGGGTTAGGATGATAGGTGTGATGTGCGTAATGTAAGCAAAACCGCATCCAGCACATAACACATCTCGAGCTCCTGTCATAAATGTAGTCCTGTCCTGAGAAATGTAGTAGCATATTTAATTGCCAATACAAATATTTCTCCCAAAATAAACCTGATAACGTTGGATCCTTTATGAGTACATGCATTTCGCACATGATACAGTAGCATTCCTTTAAAAATATATACTAATTAATGGAGACGCCTGGTAGTTGATTCATTCTATAAAGTCGGGGGAAAGAATCCATTAATTCTGCGTGACATTCAATCATATTGCCTGGTTTCGGTAACATCAGCATCGTTTTGTTGTTTATTTAGTGAAATTTTAAAAAAAAGTCCTGACATTATTATTAAAAATCGAGTAAAAGATTACTTTCATGGGGTTAACATTAAGCAGTAAAACCAACCAAACTGTCTGATATTCTTCCTGACGAGTCGCTACAAATGTGTGTGGCTTGGCGTTGCTCTTATGGAACATCAGAAAGTCGCTTCTGTTTTACAATTCCGATCATTTATAGCAAATTTTTGAACATCTTGTCAACTACGGTAATCTGATGTTAGTTTTCTGGACATATGGAAGCAACTCGTAATAAATGATTTTATTTCAGTCCCACCAAATACACAGTAGAAACTTCCTAGTTTGATCACCGTTTATACTGCTTCAATGCAATTTTACCAAGATAATTTCGTTTCGTTTGACCAAATTATTCTTTTGTAGCCCTAAACTTCGATATACAGTATGGAGTATAATCATTATTTGTTTTTAAAACATTTTAGTATAATTTAACCCAACATAATTGTTAACTAATCTTGAAATAAATATATCTCAAATATATCCCATAAATATATATCAAATATATCAACCCGATTTTCTTTTCCTCTTTATGAAAGGAATTGTTTGTTATCGTTAAAGTACAGCAACCATCAACATAAAAGCGCGAGTTACAAAAAAAACACCTCAAAGTCCGCCAAGCAACCCGCCCAACGAAATAACGCCACTGAAGTGGTGCGACTCGCCGATATAATTGGTTAAAATAAACTCAACATTCTCAAGACGATGAATGACAACAAAAAAAACGCATCCCCCAATCGTGCCATGACCTGTGCCAACATAAATGTTAAATAAACGATCCGACAGAGCACGTGGATTTATAACAAGTGCGGTATAACACACAACGTGAACCAGCAGCAAAAGCGTAGTAAGATAGACGAGGAAAGAAAAAAAGGTACGATGATGACAATGGGGAAAAGCAGTAGGAATGACTAGAGAGAGATGGAGAGAGAGAGAGAAGCAATAACAAAGAATTGAAAGGTTCAACATCGTGATAGGTACATTCTCTTTAAGTCCCCCTGTTCGTCCTACTACTATTTTTATTTTTTTTTACTAGGGAACTGGTCGCCGACTGTAAAATGTTCTCTCAGTGTTTACACCGGTCTTTGGCGTACGTACACTCTTCCTTGTTAGAATTCTTACGTCGCATCTATCTCACCGTCGAATGCCAACGAATTTGTGCGACCATTTTGGTGTTTCGTCTCGCATAAACTTTCTTCTCCTCACTGATCCCTTTTGTACCAAGTTTGATACCTTTTAGTACCAGTTCTGATGATGCGAACTTGGAAGGTAACGAATACGAATATTCATAATGCACAACTAGCATCTCAAAAAACAGAGCGAGAAGAGATTGCTGAATGAACTCAAAATCAAATTGTGCATTAAACACACGTGCTATTCAGTTACGCGCCATTCACTCATCATTGACACACCACACCTTCACTGTATCGGACACTATACCTAAGCACGGTCAGGTTGGGCAAAGCTAAAGAAAAGGTGACGTCATTGACGATGGCCAAGCCAATTATCAAACACTATGCAAACCACGGGGGAAAAAAGTATTCAAAAGTCAACCATGCGGCGAGCGACGTCTATCGGTATTACGAGTGTGTCTCCTCGCAACGCCGCATGTCTCCATATATTGTGCGTCATCGACAGCTTTGCATTAAGCGCACGACCACGCGGTTATGTGTATCGTCGCCGAGTTGACCACCCACCACACACCCGGGAGCAGCGTTGTTGATGCAGTTATTTATAAAACCCCATTTGCACGAAACCGTTGTGCCGATGGACGAGTGTGGCTCAGGAACTTTATCTGTTAGCGGCGAAGCTGCTGCTACTGCTGATGATGATGATGATGGTGACGACGATGACGGGTCGCCTTACGTTCGCTTTAGCCGTACCATAAACGAACGGTTCGGTTGATGCGACCCGACGACAACCACCCCATCCATCTCACGGGGTGGACTATTTTTGGCGATTATTTCAAAAAACGCGACATAGAATAAGTTATGCATAGAAACGAAGAGAAACAAGCGAGGAGAAACAAGGGGTTTAAAAAAACAATCAACTTGGCAAAAAGAGTGAACTAGTGAACCATTAGCTCACTCACCATCAGTATTTAATGCGTGTGACCAATTCCGCTAATGCGGATGAGGAATCCTTCACATTTTATGTATTAATATTCAAATATAAGATCATCAGAATGCAGATACATTCTGGAATCTAACAATTGACAGTAACAGTCAAAGGAAATTATGTATATTGCTTCGTAACAGGTGAGTAGTTAAGTCTTTATCCTAAAGATGGAAAAAAATTTCGATGTCATTTTTAAAATATCACAAGTCTCTTAAGTCTCAAAATTGCCTATGTTTCAGTGATTACTTCATTTTAAAAACTAAATTACTTTCCAGCCTGACGTCTTTTCAGATCTGGAAACAGAAAATAGTCGCTGGAGGTCTGATCTGAAGAATACGGCGCATAATTCGTGCAGTTTGACCATTCTCTCTCTTTGGCTTAACGACCTACTCGGTCATGCCGGCCATCAAATGGCTTACTAGACTATTAGATATCACGTAGTTGCAAAGTCAGTTGCTCACTACGGAGGGACAGTCCGAATGGGATTTGAACCCAGTCCGGTCGTGTTAGGAACTAGCGCCGTTGCCAAATACTCCAGCGGGCTGCCCCTTTGAACATTGTTTTTTTTTAATTTTGTGACATGGTGTTTTCGATCAATTTGGAGCTCATGCGGCACCTATTTATTCATGTATTCATTTTGCACTGCAACAGAAGTTGTTCCACTCAAAACATTATAACCCATAATCTAATCAACTGATAGCACTGAAATGTCAAACATGTATGTTAACAAGGTTGGACAATACTGGCTAAAATTTTTGGTGGAATTTTTGGGCCGCAATTTATACATCAGGACAACAACTTATGTACCCACCTGTTACATAATTTGGGAATAAATAATCCTCTATTATTATTAAGGTTTATTAGAACATAAACATATTTCTCAACCCCATTACTTCGATTTCTATATCTTCTCTTCCAAATAATGCCCACCTCATGTAATTCTTCAGGTAACACAGTCATGTAACATCAATGGATAAGTATGCTTGTAGGATGGATTCATTGGAAATCATAGCATCTTCCTAACTTCGCACCCGGAGAATGAAATTATAAGTTAGGTAACCAAATGATAATTCTTGAAGTTCGTACTATAAAACAAAGTTAACCCCAAACATTAATGTTCTTAACATATTAATCAAAAAGTGTATCAGATAAACCGACTGGTTCGGTAGTACTCCAATACTTAAGACATGCAACAGACTTAGTCATTTGCCAAGTTTGCTCGAACAGTGAATCGTCTTTCTGTCTGATGAATTTGGTGAAAAACTCCCTAATTGTGCATATGAGGGTGCTCTGCAGCAAAACTTACCGGTGGTGGTGGTCGATACGGTTGCGAGTGCGGACTGTAGGGTCGGGGTGGTGGAGCCCAACCCTGCTGCTGATGTCCACCGTGGTACGGATGCATGCCGGGCTGCCCTTGACCGGGCGGTCCACCACCAGGACCTGGCGGTTGACCGGGACCGGGCGGTTGTTGGCTTTGCGGTGCCGACGGATCGTAGCCGGTCGGCGGATAGCGATGATGCGGTGCACCCGGATGCGGTGGTGGCGGTGGATGCGACTGGAGCAACGAGTTCAGCGTCGGCGTTGGGCCAACACCGGCGGCTGGTCCACTGGGCGGTGGTGCGTTCGCACCCCCGCCGGGTGGGGGCTGACCGCCAGCGCCAGCACCACCGGCACCAGCGGCCGTCGGCTGCTGAGACATGTAGCGACTGTGCCGCCCATGCATCGGACTGCCGGTGGCTGCTGCTGCTGCGGCGGCGGCGGCAGCGGCTGCTGTTGCAGCGGCGGCCGCGGCAGCCGGTTTCCCCCCGGTATGTTGCGGGGGCGGTGTGCCCGCACCACCGGCACCGCTACCACCACCGGCACCAACTGTCGAGGCAGCAGCCGCTGCGGCCGCTGCTGCGACGGCTACTGCCGCACCCATCCGTTGCGCGTGATAGTGTGCGTAAGGGTCGGGTGCCCCACCAGCGCCCGGTGGCTGCACGTTCGGGTCGTGCGGATGATGGGGATGGTGATGGTGGTAGCGGGGCGCATACTGTTGCTGCTGGTGCTGCATTGCCGGCGGTGGTGGCTGACCGTACACCTGCCCGTGATGCTGCATCTGATGATGATGGTGCCCCATCGGGGGTGGCGGTGGCGGACCGCCTGCTCCACCATGCGGTGGGGGTGGCGGGGGCCCATGCCCATGGTGCGGCGGTGGTAACGCTTCATCCTTGCCGCTACCACTGCCTACCGCGCCGCTGCTCCCTCCATTCGGTGCATCACCCGGACCGGAACCCGGCACCACCGCATGATGGTGATCGTAGGGCGACGAGTGGTGCGGCGGTGGCCCATGGCCCGGCGGTGGCGGTGGTGGTTGTTGATGGTCACCGCCCGCACCCGGCGGCCCCGGCGGATGGTGATGCGGGTGATGGTGCTGGTGCGGATGCGGTTGCCCCATATGCAGTGGGTGCGGTGCGTGTGAATGGTGGGGCGGTGGTGGCGGAGGCGGCTGCTGATGATGATGTTGCAGCTGCGCATGCGGATGATGCGATGGCGGCTGATGATGTTGCTGCTGCGGCGTCGTTACCGGTGCGGTCGCTGCAGAAGTTGTCGTCGTTGTCGTGGCAGAGGCGGCTGCCGTCGATAATGCTCCTCCTCCCGGGCCTCCGCCGGCCGCTCCACCGGCCGTACCCGCCACCCCTCCTCCTCCTGGTGCGGACTTTTGACTCTTCGGATCACCCATCGTGTGACGTCGGCGGCGGCTGGCCTCTGTGTTGTTGCAGTTGGCAGTTGATTAGCGGCGACGTCGGCGTCGTCGTCGTCGTCGTCGAGCTAGGGGGTGACGTGATTGCTCTCCGTGAGGAGACAGACCACTTAACTGCTGCTGTGGTGCTGCTTTACGGCCGCTACTGTTCTACTCGAACGGCGCTGGTTCGATTCCAACATTGCTGTTGGGTTGAGATGTTGAAGGACTTCCGTCCCTTGTGAGATACGGAATATACACACACACGCACGCACACTCACGCACACTCATGCACATATACACACACACACTCTCACACAAAAGCGCGCACGACTTTCTCGATATTTTACACTGCTTTCGTTTACAAGAACGTTTCTTTCACTTGCAATTCGGCCGGTCGCGCGACACAATATATATATTTATATATATATGTATGACAATCGTACACGTACACGGTTACGCACACACACACACACTGACACGCGCGGGCGCACGCTCGCGCACATACACTTACGCAATAGCTAAATGCATATACATATACACACAGGACACACAGGCACACGCACGCACACTAAAGCACGCTCGTGCGGGGTGCGGGTGAGCACAGCGCGGGTGAACAAAATCTGGCCGATGTTGTTGATAATTTTCCAGTAATACTTAACCCTTCACTTTCTTTACACACATTTGCTTCACACTTTCACACTCAACTCGCTGATTTCATAGCACTTTTCCTTCAGCTGCTTCGCGCAGCACGCATACTATTAAACACAATGAGCGAGCGAGCAAAGGGACAACATTTTTGCACGACGTGATTACACACATTCACAGACACATTTTTCCTTTTCCTAATAATTGCCGAACTCGCTCGGATGCATTTTCCTCCTGCAACAACACACAGCAAACTTAGATAATGAAATACAAACAAACACACACACACCCACACAAATGCGCGCGCGCACGCACATATCCACACACGCGCGCACACACACAGTAAAATAAAAACAAACGACGCGCACAAGCCTTTCAATGAACACGTTGTGAATGAGCTAAACGAAAAATCAACACACGCCGGTTGACTTTTCAATCGGCTCCGCGATTCCGCACTGAGCCAGCGCACAACAGCACAAACAAAAAATAACGAAATGAATCAATATGAAAAATAAACCAGTGCGAACTAAACACTACATTCTCTTTTGCCGACAGAATAATTTTTCCCAATCTCTATTGCCAATATCAAACAGGTGGTCATCCAACGCCCGTAAGAGGTAAATATAGGTGATAAAGACTATAACAAAATCACTTTTTTGTTGGTGTTGTTGTTCTAAATTCACTAACCTAAAGCATAGAGGAACGCGTTCTGCGGCTGGGGTGAAATGTAAAACAAGCGCAACATTTAAACAACACACTTCCGCGGTTAGCAGTTAGATTCGAAATTCACAGTTCGACACTTGCGTCGCTCTCTTTTATGCTTCGTAGATTCAGTATTCAGCACACCTGAAGTATCTGAGCAATACGTTCTGAAAATATAGAAGAAAAGATAAGGAAACTTTATTAGAAAACTTGTAAATATATGTTCCACACAAATGGATAACATAAACGTTGAGAAACATTCTAAATACAGTCAAGTCTCTGTAGGCTACAAGGTGAAGGAACTTAGAGAGACTTGCAGCTTTGACAATTTGACATCCAGTGTTTGTTTACCATTTTAAAGCATAAATAAATATTCAACCATACTCTGTAAACGCAGCTATCATGAGCTGTCATTGGCAAACACCAAAACATGGCTACCTTAGAGAGACATTGCTGTACAAACAGCATGTTAGGGAGGACAGGGAGACTTTGCAGCTTTGAGAGACATAAAATATATTTAAAATGAAGGGACACAGTCCCCCAAAAATGTTCAGCTTAGAGAGACATGCTATCTTTGAGAGATACTGCCTTAGGGAGAATTGACTGTACTGTCAAAACGTTGGGTAAATACTGTCAAATTACAGGGCTTAGTGATGTGAAAAGCGACTCCAGTACCGGAGCCAAATACGAACCGCTCCGAAACCTTCGAACCAATTAGGAGTTGCTCCGTACTACCGATTCCGGAACCGGCGAACCGACACTAATTTAAAAACTCATGTCGAAACTAAGGATCATTCAAATTTTTGAGTCTGTATTATTACAAGATAAAATAAACCATAAAATATCGGACCTTTCATGTAATCCGCCGGTCAGAAGTCATTCAAGGTTTACGATACATTTAAATGTAGTGTAAGTTGTAACGTTACCAGTCACATTTCAAGACCAATGAAACACGCGGTGCACATTACAAACTGACCATTTCATCGCTGTAACAGTGGGGCAATCGCATCTAAAAAGTAACTGAAAGAACGCTACTCGATCGCCTCGATATTGCCGGAAGCAGCTGCAACATTTATGCTCCCAGAATGCAATTTTACACCAAACCATTCCTCTTGTTTAATCGCGTGCAAACTGCAACACAAAGTGTGTCACATCTTGCAAAACGAGCCACACAACTTACGGCAAGAAAATCCCGGCCCCGATTCGGGATGCCGTGTGGCTGTAAGAAATTAAGCTTTACAATTCACCCAGCTCAGCCCCACTCAACCAAGCCCAACCCAACTGTTCACTGTTCGGGGAAAACAAAACGCGAGAAAGCGCATCGAAGAAAAGATTGTGTAAAATCAGACGTGGCCAACGTGGAACTGGCGATTGAGAGGAAAGAGAAACCGCGAAACGGAGCATATAAATTGAAACGCGCTTTCGAAAGCAACATGCGGTCGGTTTTCGTTTCGGCTTTTTTTTCGGAAGGGTCCGTAAATTCCACCGGATTCAGAGTGTCTTAAAAAAGTGTTTGATGCTTGAAAAGCTTTTAGACGTTACGGGAAAACCACAGCAAAAAAAACTATACCCCATCACTAGCTTTAGTGTGAAAATAGTTGGAGTTACTCGGATATCCCCCCAGTACCATGGATAGTACTCGTGTGTAAGATACACAAGCCGGATAAGAGTGGCATGCATGGAAAACGGCAACAGAACTCATCATCTGCGAACCGTTTCGGAGTCTTCAAAATTGTTGGGCCCTCCCCAAAAATGCACATTGCACAAAGCTACACACATACACCTAGCAAATAAGAGTTTAAAAAATAATAATAAAGGAAAAAATATGTATACACCAGCACAACTCGGTTCTGTCCACCCATCCACTTCGCCTGTCATCATCTCATTTGCTTTGCTTCACGTTTGAATAATTTTGCGCAGCAGCTGTGCGCGCCAAACGCGCCGCACAGCGACGTTGGGGGAATGATTTTCATATTTTGCTCAATTTTAGCCTCTCAAAAGTTAAAAGTTTGTTCGTTGCGTTTTGGGGCCCTACCATCATCATCATCATCATGCCAACGTTCTTCAAAAGTACGGCCTACCCCCATCCCATCCAGCACGGGACACGGACACTACTTATGATGGTCAGCTTCTTCAAAATGTTTAGCTTCTTTGCAAGCGATTCCATGCCGGGCCCGGCTCGCACGGAGCCAGTTTGCCATTCCAAAACGGCGAAACGCGAAACGAACCGACCAACGCGATGGTGTGTACACGCTGCTGAACGACGAAGGAATATGAAACGGCAGCTCGCAAGAAAACGAACACTTAACCGTGTGTACGGGTATCCACGGCGTGGCGGCTGTGTGGTTCAGAAGATAAACGAGCGATTGCTGCGCTGATGTTGGACAGAACGAACCGCACACGCTCGAAACAACAATCAACCGAACCCATCCACACAGCACACCTTCGGAACGAAACGATACCAAATGGTTACTCCACGGCCAAACGAATGGGCTGCTGGAACCACATCCTGGCAATCGCTCGCTGCGGCGCCCGCTTTGGTCGCTAACAATGGGTGCGAAGGTTAGCTCCAGCAGGACAGAATCCAATTAATAAAATAATCGTTCCTGTTAACTTTGATCCAAGTTGAATTATTAATACTAATAACGTAGTATTCGTAGATTAAAGTATGTATATTTATGCAATTTATCATATTCTTAAATGATTTTCCATGTGAAATAGCCAATTTCTTACCACATCTAGATTCCTTTCAAGATGAAGTAGAACATTTAGAGGTACATGGGGACTGTTCCCGCCTTTGATGCAAAGTGAAATCGATTATGTGTAATAAAGTTTTTTGGACTCAAATAATTTACAATGCTTTCTTACAAGACATGTGTGTCTGCTGAGAAAATATTGTACAGAAAGAACATGTTTAACGCAAGCTAGCAAGTACAAAAGATACAAAACCTTCTTTTTCATATTATCTTGAACCGCAACTTGAACAGGCAACTTGAAACGAATGGCTTCAACGTTCTCACTTGAAAACACTGTTTTAATTTGCAAGTTTTTTTACGGTTTTGGCAAATATTTTTTGACAGCATGCTGAACAGTTCAGTCCAAATTTGTTATGAAATGTATGATCTAAATGAAATGTGTGATCGTTATGTCAAAAAGAATACTATATTGTTTTATAGCAATCAGTCAGTGTTATTGATTGATGAAGCAAGTATGCGCTTGGATTGTTTTTTTTAGATTTAAAAATACGACACAAAAAACCCACAACACAAGAAATATTCACCCTATGGTTAATATTCGTTATTCAAAGTATTCAATCCACTTCGTCGATCTAACCCATAGTGAAGCCTCTGTTAACCTTGCTTGTGGTATTTATTTTCTTGTCCCGTTTGGCGTTCTGTCAAGCGCGAGAAGCTAAGAAAAATATGCCTCGACCCGAGAGTTAACCAAAAAGACGGGACACGGCCAGCAATGTGGGCAATCCAACGAGAGAAAGAGAGACGGAACGGGATTTCCGTTTCTTGTGGCTCCCCGTCGGACAATCCAGCGTTCGTCGGCGTTGCGGAGAAGCGACCAGAAGGAGAAAAAAATGACCACAAAAGAACAAAACATAATGTATAAAAAAAAAAGAACGAGCGTGCAGTAAAAACGAGTCAACAACAGCGAGCGAGCGAAGGGTAGCGAGCAAAAGAACGAACGCCACTCAACAGCATCGATGCTGCTTTCGTACGAAACACAACACCGGACTCCCCGGTTTAACAACTCGCACAACTTAATGTTGCTTCCTCCTCTCAGCAATGGAGAGCTTTTGCTTCATAAGAAACAAGCAACAACAGCAGCAACATCAGCCGCAGCACCAGCAGAACCAATCTCGAGCTATATTTTTCAACCATTCCCACCGGTGGTGTGTTGCCCGGAGGGGCCACAAGGGTGAACAGAGGTTGCGATGCAAAGGGGGAAAGAAGGGGGGTAGGGAGGGAAGAGGGGAGAGTGTTATTTGTGCCTCTTCTTCAGGCTGCCCACATTTTTAGTACTGCGTGTCTTTATTTTATTTTTTTTTTTGTACGAGTGGCCACCACAATGTCCGGAGCAGCAGCAGTAGATGAGAAAAACGCACGAAGAACCTCATCTTTGACCGTATCCAAAAGGGAAGCCGTAACACCCCCCCCCCCCCCCCCCCCTTCCCCTTCCCCTCCCCTTACCAACGGGCGGTTTTGCATCGTAAGAGGTGGGATAATGAAGATGAAGAGAGAATAGGAGAAAACCAACTAAAGTGGATCTTAGCTCCAACCGGGACGATCGGCCAAAGGCGCGCGCGAATCCCCGGTCGAAAGGAAGAAATAAATATATAAATGGGAGAGAAGCAAAACAACAACAACAACAACAAAAAAGTGTGCTCGTACACAAAGCGACCATCCGGGACCGAACCGAAAGGGACATACGGCTGCGTCATTCTCTGTTTTCCCTCCGGATTGTCTTGTCCGCTTTCGTGCGCGATCTCGAACACTCTTGTGGGACGAAACGGATGAGGCGAACAATAAAGCGGTGTACAGCCCAAAAGCCAAAACGAACCTTCGCCCATGGCCCGGGAAACGAGAGAACTGGTGCTCGGGCCCACATTCGAAGCGAAACGATGGGAGAAGATCGCATCGATCGCAAAAATGAGGAGAAAAAAACCCCCACAACAGTACAACCCCGTTTTGGAACCTAATCTGAGCTGTCCGTGAATGGTATGTGAGCGAGCGAAAGAAACGTCAGTCCCGCGAGTATGATCACTATTCGCGATAGTTTCGCTCTCTCATCAACCCCAAAAGAAAAGGGGGGAGGCATAGGCGGCTGAACGCATTTCAATTTTTCTTCCAAGCAACGAGGATCACACTTGATCAGCCCAATTGAGTGTAGAAAACAAATATTAATCCTGATGTTTGCTCGCTCTGTTCGTGCCGCATCCTGTGCTTGAAACAACGGCCATCATTTGGCCTTTTAAACGTACTTCTTTCATGGACGATAATTTAAAATTTTGACATTTTACGACGATACACGATGCCGACCGATCGCATCGGCGTCTTATTCTTTAGTTTTCGCTTGTTTCGTAGCTTTGGTCGTAGCTGTTCGACGTTACCAGTCCAATGTGACTAGCCGCTTTTTTGCTGCCATCGTTCGTGTGGAGTAAGTCCTGATTATCTAGGGAGATATGTTGATATACAACAATATCATGACTAACTTGGTATCCTTCCTATTTTTTAGTGCCATAAATTGCTGGAAGACATAAGGCGCCTATTCTTAACAACATTACGCCATTTTATTTTAAATATAATTATGTTATCAGTTAAACAATTATTAATGTGATCACTTTACCATTTCCTGTTTTCTAAATATACTCTAAAACTACAACCAAATATCGTATAAGCTATAGTGCTTACACTAGAAAGATGTCTGGATGTCTGGGGAATAGTGCTCACATGAATTACCCATGCCAGAAAAAAATATTATGTGAACAAAAGCACGGATCTGGTTGAGAATTGAACCTCTACGGACGCGTTACTAAGTATTACAATAACAACTATGCTATTTAACGGTCTATTAATTCGATCGTTCGATCTGAACGACATTGAATATCGTAACGCATTGTAAAAAAAAGCCGCGTAACAGAAGATGTAAACTTCCAGTTAAATAAAGATAAAAGAAACATTAATTCCATAAAAAAGTTAATGCCACTAGAGAATTATAACAACTTCAGACATCAACCAGGACGAACCAACGTTGTGAAGAAAATGTCAAAAACTGTCGTCAAGAAGAACAGTTTTGGTTTGTTACGCGATAATCCCGACCAACTAACCCGCTTGGTGATGTTTCTTCCGAAGATTTCCCAGACGTCCTTCCTAGCTTCCGGCACTTTTCGAGAGGACCATACCTTACGTCACGAAGCACTTTATGGTGGCAATAAAAAGGCTTTAACGGTTTCAGCACGGAGAAGCAATGGGATGCACCTCAGCAGCACAAAACAACCGGAAAGACTTCAACCAGAATTCACGAACGCACCTTATGGCTGCCAGCGGTGTGTGCTTGATTCGTGGATGGAAGTGAATAAGCAAAAGTAAAAAAAAACCCAAAAGCACCTCATGAAAGACAAACCGGACACCTTTTTATGACGGCGATGACGGATGACAGAGAATAACAAAACAAAAAAAAACACAGGCATCCAATCTCCGTGGTCACCCGAACGAACGGAGGCAAAGTGCAACCGGGGATGAATGTGGCTTTTGCATGATGGGTGAAACAATTTGCAAAATCATAAATCAGACCCATTCCGGCATCTTGCTTGGAGGTGTGAAAATCAACCCCCTCGCACGATTTTCGTTCGTTTCGCTTTTTATCCTTTTCGTTTATTAATTTTCGATAATTTACCACCTCCGCAGCCGCAGAGGGGCCCACAAGGCAAGGCACGGCCCGGAGGTATGGATTTTTAATTTTACTTTCCGTGCGGCAAATGCACGAGAATGGGGAAACAATTTGCTACCGGGTAGTTACATCTCTGCTACTACGCTGTCCGTCTGTATGCGGAGAAGTTGTACACCCAGTGAGCAATAAAGGAACGCTAACGTTAACGGCGGACAGCGATCCACTGTTCTTCTGCCGGTAGATAGCGAAGGAAAGATACATTACATAAGCTCCCACCTTCTTTCCCGGTAAAGAGCGTTTGATTTATGAAACCTAACGCTTTGCTTGAGCGCATCCTCCCTACCGGCTTCTAAAATGTATCAATTAGGCGCCGAACCGAAGAGAGGAACAGAAATCGGGTCAGCAGCAGAAACAAAGTCAGCTGATTGTTGTTTCGCATTAAACGTGAACATTACGACATGAAGAACTGAATTAATGATGAGGAGCTACATGCAATGCTCGAATTCAAAGTAAACCATATTCAACCCAAATCTACCGGATATCTTTAACATTAAGTATAGTACGATAGACAATAGTAGAGTCAAACCAATACTCAATCTTTAAATTACTTGATCTTCTCATAGTACATTGCAATGTAAAATGGTTTGTTTTACTGATTAACTCCATAAATAAGAGTGCAGAAAAATGTGTGTCCTATACTTTAATCAACCCCCTGAACATTTGATGAACTTCACTGAACAGTTCGCAGTTCATAGTACCTTCTCACTAAAATAAATTCAACAGCAAACACCCAAACCCGCAGCCCTCGCAGCACAATGGATGGTTAATGAGTCAATCACAAAAATTTGTCTTCATTTTACACGTTTCTATGCCATTCTCATCATCATTAGTATTTTGATAGTATTTGAGAAAAAAAAACGACTTAAATCTGACTTTTCTAACTCCAATGTGGGCAGCAGTAAAGAAATAAACCAACCCGCCGCTTGTCTACGAATTTAAAAATTACCCATGAAAAATTGCTAATTGCTAGTCACGTCGAGTTTTCCTCTCCCACCGGGGTCTATTCAGTACATTGTGCACAAAAAAAAAACAAAATCTTCTTACATCCTCCTTTCTACCAGCTTTTTTTATGTTTAAAGCCAACCACCACGAGGGAAAGAATGGCTCACACACACAAATGTTGGACGAGCCTCGGCAATACCCACGAGAGAATCTCGGCCCGGAGATAGAGAAGTACGTGCAGAATACATGGACCACGTTTATCCAATCTTGTGCTTCTTTTAGCGTTCCCGCTCCTTGTCAAGCGCAAACCGGCAACTTTGCGTTCCGTGCCATCGTAAAAGGTTTGCCATAGGTTGGTGTTGGTGGGTTGGGAGAATAGGGATCGGGCCCACGTCCATTTAATCAAGGTGCAGCAGCAGCACACACAGCAGCACAATTTGAAATATTGCCACCGCAGCACGGAATGGTTGGATTTATCTTTTCCCTTTTTTTCTGTGCTTGTTGCTGTTGTTGTTGTTGTCTTCCTTCCCCATGGCGCAGATCCAGTGTTTTGCTCCGCTGCTCGGCACTGCTCTGAGCAGCGGAGCGTCGTTTTGACCTTCTGCACTGTGCTCGGGAGAAGCAAGGGGGGATCCGGATTTCGGCGAGGAAAGGTTCGTGATGAAATCATGCCTTCCCTTTTCACGATGAAACACACACTGACGGACGGGACCCAGAGCGTTTCTTGCATTCGCAGAAACCGAACCTTTCCGTCGGGAGATCTCCGGGCCCGGGTAAAAAGATCGCAATCGTTCACTATCCCGCGGCTGGAAAGGGGGTTCACCATTCCATTCCGCTGGGCTTTCTTCTTATGCGCCCGCAGAACGTACGCGGCTCTCCGGTCGCTCTCGAAACGCGGGTTGCGCAAAGCATTCGACCAACCGATCAGTTAAATTGTCTCTCGTTCCGTTTCATTCCAACCTACCCCGACCGGCACACGGCGGCGGCGGCGGTGGTGGCTGCGGTGCACCTTTATCCTTTTATCCTTCGATGCATATTTAGTTACCAGAGCCCCCTTAGCCGGCCACCAGCCTTGTGTACCACGGGGGACGTGTATCGACGGTGGTAAAAGATAAAACTCGCGGAGACGCGCGCGCCTTACATTCCTTAATCACGGGCACCATACAAGGCGCTTCTCGCGTAAATCGAGCGCTACACGATGCGTTGCGAAGAACGGGGCAGCCTTTATTTCGATTCTGCTGGCAACAATTCCTCCCGGTCCTATTTCTGCGCCTAAAAGGGTAACCATGTGCAAGATTGATTATCGATCGTAAAAAGCGGCGGCTCGGCAGCCCGTCTGGAAGTTGGGAGCTTGCAGGCTGGCTGGTTCGCTTCTTTCCGCTTCCTTCGTGTCTGTGTGTGTAATACTTCGGTCGCAGTATGATCTGCCACACCATTGGCCTCACTCCGACACCGGCTAGTCAATATTGCCGGAACATATAAAGGAGCGCACACAACGCCAACCCTGGAACAGAACTGTACGTACGTGGGGAAATTGATTTTTTAATTCACACGAGATTGTGCGAACATGGAACACGAAGTGAAGAGTTCAGTGAGAAAAGGGCACACAATTTGTATATTCCTTTCGAACTAAATAACATCGAATGGGTAACAAATTAAGTAGATACAAATACTCAGTACTACTTAGTAGTATACAAAACGAACCAGTTGGGTTAAGATTGTACAAAACCCGCTCGGAAGTAGTATGTTTGCATAGTTTACCCACAAAGCATGGTTCAACGCACACTCTCGAAACACTAAATCATGATGATGTGAAACCACCGAAGGTTGGTGCTGCTGCTCGTTACTGCTGAATGAAGAAGGAATTGATAATGTGTATCCATCCACCAAGAGACGCTTCTACAACCGGACCTACCTCACTGGTTTCGGAAAAGGTTGGTCCTTTTTCACAATCAACTTCCTTCCTCCCCCCCGTCGGTTGGATGGATCACTGAAAAGTTCACGTGCAAAGTGTGTGGTGGGAAAGGCGCAAAAAAAAAAAGAAGCGAACGAACAAAAACAACAAAACCCAAACCCTTATAACAACCGGCCGCTATTCATTCCCGAAAAGCATTGTATTGCGGTACCGGTGGTTTTCATCTTACGTCTGTTTACGTTGCCCTTCCTTTGTTTTGTGTTTTGCATTCGCGCCAATTAAGCCGTGGAATGTTTTGTCGATGTTTTTTTTTTGATTTATATATTGGGATGGGCCGTTTTTTTTATCAATTCATGTGCCACGGTTTTTTTTTTTCTTGGGAGATTTTTTCTTCAAATTTTAACACATTTCAATGGAGAACAAACATTATAAAAGAATATTCCACTGGTAAACATATTTCACAACATGGGGTAATTACTGTGGAGATGTTAATACTCCTGCAAGCCACACAGTTCATATAAAATATAAACTTAACCATATCACACACATACCCCATATATTGCTGGATGTTAGTGTTTTTCTCTCGTACTTTCTCAATCCGCACCAACACGGGTCGACTAAATGATAAACTTCATGTTTTGCCGGGCGGTGTATATGCTCTGCCCCGGACCATGGACAGAGTAGCACCAACCACCCATACGCAGCAAGATATGGCGGTGGTGTGTATTTGACGTTTTGCCGGTTGCCTGATTGTGGGTTCCCCGCCCCAACAAAGCTTCATACTCACACCCCCGCTCGGTGAGCTTTTGCGGTATCCTTGTTTTATTTTTTCTCCCGCGCTTGAACGTAATAAAGGACACGGCGGGAAAAGAAACGAACCAAAGAGTAGAAGAATGAAAAAAACAGCAACAACCAACAGTTACGCCGATGGCAAACCCCCACGTTGTAAACATCAAAGACGGCTGCGGGAATGGTAGTAAAACGAGCAACGTTGCTCTACACATAGCCGTGAAAAATAAATAAAAACGTCGAGACATTTCCCTTTCATTCTGCGGCACCGGTTGAAGGTTTCCTTCGTCGGGGTGGTTGGCACATTGCAGCGCGAAGGGACACGATGATTTCGTAGTATGGGAGGTTTCGGAAACGTGGTATCTACACCACACTATCGCTACCGACCGGCGGCCACCGTTTTCCATTGGCTCGCAGTAACCGAATGAGGATTTGTTGTGCTTTTTTTTTTCTTCTTTTTTCAGCTTCTTTAATCTTCACTCGTCCACCCGCTCCTAGTTGCATGGGGGACAACAACGAAAAAACGCACACTTTTGTCGAGAGAAGCGCTTTTCACTTTCTTTTTGGTTCAAACCGCCGCCGGACTGGTGGTAATATGGGGACGGGCAGGAGCGAAGTATATTCGCGTGCAATCGCGAGAAACAAGTTACCGTCGCCATGACCGGCGTTTGATGCGCTTGGTCTGACATCTCTCCTAAGCGCAAAGGAAAGGATGACACACATATTCTAAGGGCGTATACACGTACAGGCACAACGGCGGACGAGATCTGGACAACAGGCGGGAATAAATAATCGACCCCCTAACCACCATATCAGGCCTCTTTATCGATGAAAACATCAACACAACACGGTTCGGTGTGTGTGTATGTATGTTGTTTCAAATGTTGTCACACAGCGTACGGAAAGGCATGTGTACGGTTATAAACAATCGCGTCCCACTGACATCGAGCGGAACATGACAGACGTCCAACGAAACGGGCAAACCAAGCTCTTAGCCTTTCGCTGTGTGGGTGTGGACGGATTCCAAACGGAGCTTTGTTAGTTTGTGCTACCGGTGTGCGCATAGATTGCACCGTACGTGAAACTAGAAGCGTGTTTGATAAGGTACGAACGACGAGTGTCATATGTCAATTTGCTGTTATTTATGGCAGGGAAATGGAGGGAACCAGTGGATGGAGTCTGTTGACCACCGACCACACACACACACACACATTCGCGTACCGGTTATCACAAAATATCACTAACCTCCGGGGTGCAATACAATGCCGTAGAGATGTTTAACTGTTTCCCTCCATCCATCAAACAAGTGCAAGTTTTTATCGGATTGTTGCTGGTGTTAAAAAAGCGTCCCGAGTACATGAGTGCGGGAATGCTTTTGTCCTGTTTTACACACCTACGAGAAAAAGTGCAATGCAGCAAGGTTCCTATCTTAGACCGTAAACAGTAAGATGATGTGCCATATCTGCCGTGCAAAACATATGTGTTGCCATTGCAAATGGTTTAAGATTTTGCTGTTAACAAAGAATGCTTGGGAATCAAAAAGAAACATAATTCTTCAACAAATCTTCCAATGGTTGGAGAAATTACACTGCACATAACAAATGACACGATATTATCGGTCTACACACTTTCCACGTTTTTTTATGCCAAAAAAGAGCCAAAATGACTATTTCATCTTTCGCATATAAAACTTCAACTTTTTCCCTTAGATCCTGCAGATTTTTTCTTATAATTTCAAGTACATTATAAAATTCCAGTAATTTCAAACAATATATTATTTTACAATGCAACAAGAGCTGCCTTATCATGTCCTTTAGTATACTAATATATAAGTATAAAAAAGTGCAATTATGTATCACAACAAATATAAACAAAAAGGGTTCGTTTAATAATGTACTAGAATTACTTTTCCCATTTGAATCCTTGTTAATGTACAAAGAGTATAAATAGTTAAAATTTAGTACCACTCAATGGAAAAATTACAACAATGAAATAACAAGCTCAACTCCAGAAAATTTTAATCTTTCGGTTTAACATATTCGTGAGTTTGAAACAACAAAAATGGTGAACAAAATGCCAATTGAAAGTTAGACAAAATTTGCTCAGTGCAACAATATTGTTAAAGAACAAAACATACATTATTGAAAAGAAATGTACGAATGTTCGTAACATATAACATAATAAATCATTCAACAAATCTGAACATCCGTGAAACGAAATGGTAGACTTCACACTCTCGCCCTGTCTCTGTCTCTCTTCTCACGCAATGAGCAAACGTTTCTCACTCGAGTCAGGTGAGAAAGTACTGACTTGCATCTATCTATCGCGCAAGTAAAGGTCAAGAACAGCAAAGAAAATAAAAGCTGTTGTCGCCTAGCGCTAGCTTTATTGGGACCTTTTCACTACGAGTCACTATCTACATTCTACGATGATTATGATCCATATTTGGTCAACAGTGACAATACGCATTCATTGATTTTCACTTGCTCACTTCTCATATCTCGCTGCTCATAACATTTTGTCTGCTCACATCCGTTTGCCACAACATCACACAAAAAGGCCAAAAGAACCAAATCAACGATTGCACCTGGTAAGAAATCGAGTGGCACAGGTTGCTTGGATGCACAATGACAATGTCGGTGTTGATTCTTTGACAGATGCTACTCAATGCAGGCATTCCTTCTCAGTCATCCATTAGCGTATGGAACGGTCCTCACTTGGCGTTCTCATTTTCTGCAGTACCAAAGATTGGACCACACCATCACGATTGGGAACAAAGAACGACGCCGTTCGTTTTTTCGATCGGATTTTCACTTCTATATTATGGTCCACTAGGCAAACAACAGTATGCAATCGCTCTAAAATGTACAAACTAAGTCACATATTTTTAAAAAAGTATAACACAAACCTGTACAGTAACAAACACGCAGCATTGAGTGCTTTTCTCAGTGGTTTTTGATGAGATTGAATTGGCCTCACAGCGTCACACGGTTTCACTGGTCTGACTGGCCATAGTACACTGGACAATGATGACGGATGCTGGGCGACTGTCGGTCGTTCGAATCCTAGGCGCACGACACATTTCGTTTCGTCCGACTGTTTTTCCGAATACGATTATTTGGGTTTCAGTCTTGTACGTAATATATCTGATGCAGTAGCTTGCTAGGATCACTCATATATTCGGGATTCACCGAGAAAAGACACTACATTTACTGAATGTTTAAACGAACGTATTGTCGCTAGTTCCATTGGTAGCGGTGGTACTGGGTAACATTTCCCACGACGGACACGCCAACAGCGATACGAAGCAGTAAGCCGGTTAGTGCGCTTTTCCATCGCCACCGTACCTCATTCATCCACCGTCATTAACAGCTTCCTGTCTTGATTGCTATTTCGCTCTCTCTCTCTCTCTCTCTCTCTGCTTTTCACATTTTCCTATACCATGCGACATCGGTGATGTTGGAAAACACATATTCTACCGTTGNGCTAGTTCCATTGGTAGCGGTGGTACTGGGTAACATTTCCCACGACGGACACGCCAACAGCGATACGAAGCAGTAAGCCGGTTAGTGCGCTTTTCCATCGCCACCGTACCTCATTCATCCACCGTCATTAACAGCTTCCTGTCTTGATTGCTATTTCGCTCTCTCTCTCTCTCTCTCTCTCTGCTTTTCACATTTTCCTATACCATGCGACATCGGTGATGTTGGAAAACACATATTCTACCGTTGGCGGATCGAACGATTCAGGATCAATGTTTCCAGCTGCAAAACACTTTCCATTCGATATTGCCATCACAATGCAAAACTAAATTCGGTCACTTTCTTGTCACGCTCAAATTAAAAGATGCACTGGCGAACAATTCCTACACTAGCCACTTGGGAATCGAACAAACCCGTAACTGAGCCGAGGAACACTAGAAAATGTCGCAGCCTTCTTCGGTGATCTGGTACGGAAACATATCTCTAGAGCGCGCGTGCCCCAATACGAAGTAGGCAGCGCTTTACACACACATACCGGGCAGAAGGAATGCAGTATCTAATATCGGTACACACGATCAAAACGGCCACTTTACTTTTCCAGCGGATCAATTTTATCGCGTTTCGGGGTGGCCTGTTCTGGTAAGCAGGTGTCTGTCCTTTCTTCCGTTACCGTTTTCCTTCTGCCGACCGACCTAGCATTCATTAAATAGAAATACTTTGATTTTTCGTTCCGTACACTGCAAAGAGAGAAGCGATTGTGAAATGATTAGGGGTTTCTGCTTTACTCTGGTTCGTGAATGATTTTTTTTTTTTGTAGGAATCGGCAAACGGCTATGGCTGACGCACTTTCACGATGCAGGGAGCTCACAGTGTACATCATCATCGTCGTCGTTTGGCTACATCATCGTTCATCTCCATTTTGCCTTACGAATGACGATGATGATGTTGATGATGATGATGATGATGGATATCCAATAGGTTGCGGTGTTTCGTGCTGCTTTTCAGTGATGCTTGCGCGGTTATGCCGATTCCTGCAAAATTTCCTTCCAACTATTCCTTGAATTGAGAAGCATTTTACTGAAGCACAACGCCGCCATCGACGGGAACCGCACACACGCACGCACACATATACACATGCAGACACCGAGGTAAAAGGTGTCTACTTCACTCGGCTGCCCTCAGCAGCTTAGCAGAGGATAATCGATCCAAGCCAAGGAAGAAAGAATCGGCACTTTTATTCAACTTACATTCTGTATTCCGGGCCACGACGATTACCGGCGAATTGATGAATCGATGGTAAAGCCGTTTGCGAACAGCTTTACCATGAGTTATACTGAAACGAACGGAAACGGTCAAAAATGCTCAGCGACCGAAGGGAAATCTCCGCGTTCGCGTTTTTCGCTTGGTCTGCGCTTCTGGCTGCTTGCTTGGTTGCTTCGATTCGACCGATTTTCGGAATTTACGCACACCTACCCACAAACCCGCAAGGGTACGTTTCACGCACACACTCGCTCATCATGCTGTCTCTACCGCGCGCTCAGCGGTGTGCTATGCATCTGGTTCACTCACGCGCTCCATCCAACGCACACAGCTGCATCAGAATTCGGACACGCTTTTGCTCCACTTATGTTCGAATTTTGGTTCGAAGAAGGAAAGATTCGAGCAGCGATTTGATTTTCGAGCTAATTTTGACATTGAAAGCGTTTTTTGTTTGAACTGTGCAAATAATACAAAAAAGCAGTTACAATTTCGTGGCGAGAATAACGGCTTTATTGTAAGATGTATGAAATGATGTACATACACATTTATTTAACCGCAATATTGCGCATTTCAAATGGTGTTCGAAAATTATTACGTCTAAAAAAATTATAACTACTTGCTTTGCTTTGGGATACGCAAGCTGAATAATCGTTCAAACGTAACTAATTCTCGTGTGTAGGAACGATAAGCAACAACATGATTAAAGTTATGCTACAGAACTCATGAACAAATAATCAAATACGCATTTATGCATTTATTTTGACTCTTTTTTATAAAATGTTATTCAAGTGTTTTATTACATCTTATTCCTTACACTAGTATTATAATTGTTGTATTGTAGTAGTAAAATATAAAAGAAAACAGAAAAATGTTAAACGCTACACAGCAGTTCCTGCCCTTCCGCGAAGGGTTCGATAGTAGTTTCAGTGTTTTCTGTGTCATTCTGTTTGTTCCTCCATTCCAACCTTTCCGATAGTGAGAAGCTCCTTTGAAGCATTTAATGATGTTGAAATGATCCTACGGATGATAGGCACAGCAATCAAGGCGATGCATCCCACATCGGCAATAGAAACACCAATGTGTATTACAATTAACAGAAACGAAACCGCTGACCTACCTAATTATTGCCAAGGACTGTCACATCGAATATTGATATGGTTTGTGTAATAGAATTCGGAAGGAACTATTAAGATAAGATGCGACTGTATGATCATGCACCTGCTAACCAAAGCAAGCAAATGGTTTCGCGAATAATAAGAAAGCTATCAATTCCGCCAGTGTTGGGGAGGAAACCAAATTTCCCGTAAGCGGTGCATTTCGAGTTGTAGGACGACAGATTGCTAATTCACTTTGCTCCCTATGTTTTGTTTCTTCCAGTTACGATCAGTTTCACTTTCGCTTTCTTCACTTTATACAATGATCACAATCTCACATTGAACTGTCCAACACAGTTCAATCGCCCACGCATCAGTCATCGACGCAAGTCTTATTATCCATGGGCTGATCGTCGCATTTTTCTCGCCGTAAGCTGGACGAAACACGCGTGCGATCACGAGGAACCGAATTCCTTCATCCACTGCTGATACTTTGCTAGATCGTCTTTGGATACGCTCTTGTTGCACTTGGCAATGGCCTCTTTGAAGTCCTGCTTCGACACCGGCAGATCGAGTTCCTCCTTTGCCAGCTGCCGTATCTGTTCAGGCCGCAGCCCGGCAATCTTGCGCCGCATCGACATCATCGATGCATCCCGGCAAACGTTCGTAATGTCCGCACCCGAGTAACCATCTAGCCGGTCAGCAATGTCGCGCATGTCCACCGACTCGTCCACCTTTACCTCGCGCAGATTAATCTTCAGCAGTGCCTCACGGCCTTCACTGTTCGGAAGCGGGATATAGATTCGTTTTTCAAGTCGTCTCCGCAACGCCTCGTCAATGTCCCACGGGAAATTGGTAGCAGCCAGTACCATAACGATCTTCGTCGCCTCATCGTTACTGACGCCATCCATCTGCACTAGCAGCTCGGATTTGACGCGCCGGGACGCTTCATGCTCGGACTCCGAACCACGACGCGAGCAAAGTGAATCGATCTCATCGATAAAGATCGTGCTAGGCGCGTAGAAGCGTGCCATCTCGAATAGGAGACGTACCAACTTCTCAGACTCACCCCGATACTTCGAGGTAAGTGTTGACGAGGACACGTTGAAGAACGTCGTGCCGCATTCGGTAGCGACGGCTTTAGCAAGCATAGTTTTCCCGGTACCGGGTGGACCGACCATCAGCACACCTTTCCAGGGTCTCCGGATGCCCTTGAAATAGTCCGGCATCCACATCGGTAGGACGACGGCTTCCTCCAGCAGCCGTTTCGCTTCATGCAGATCCGCTATGTCATCCCAGTGAATGTTTGGATTCTTTTGCAGTATGTCACGCTCGAGCATATCCACTAGATCGACGTCCACGTGGCTGGCCGGTTCGAACTTACGCTCCACTTCCTCCGGTGTATCGCCACCGTTGCCCTCATCATCGTCGAGCTTTTCCTTGTCGCTCTTCTCTCCATTGCCGTTGGTTGCGTCCCCAGCCGTGGTTGCTGTCGAGCTTCGCTGACCTGCACCACCTTTCGTTCTCGTCAGCGTTCCGGTGCGCGACGCACCATTCATTCCCGAGGTACCGCCGGTGGTGGCCCGTGCCGACTGACTGATTGTCTTGCGCCCTCCGACGGTTGACGTGGATGCCGATTTGGTAGCCGCATTTCGGCGGTTCACTTCCGACTTTCGGTTCAGTGCCGTACTGGAGCGGGATTGATTGCGGGGTGCTACGGCGCGACGATGATCCGGCGGTGGCATATCCGGTGGTGGTGCCCACACGTCCGGATCAACGCCACCGCGTCCAGATGCCGGAGGCATCCAGATATCTGGATCAGCCCGAAACCAAGCTGCCGGATCTTTGCTGGCCGTTTCGTGCAGGGGTGTGCGGATGCGGGCCTGTAGCGGTGCATTTTGCAGATCCATTGTAATCTCCGTAAGCGTCTTTTGAATAAGTTTCATTTGATTGTACTCTTTGTTAATTTCTTGTTGTATCTACAATAGGTTGAGATAGAGAAAAGAAAGCAAATTTTAGTAAATTACAATGATACCAGGTTCAATAGAGATATGTAATCTATGTCTTACCATTAACCATTTGCCCTTTTGCAGTGGTTCACTAAGGCCGACCAGCAGTTTGCGCAGCATTTGCAAAACACCCTCATAGTAGATGCCGGCCGAATCGTAGTTCCCCATCACGGCCATTTCACGGGCCAGTTTCGTGTTTTCGCATATTTCCGATGTCGATAGGCCTGCCATAACGATGGTCATTCCTCCTGCCGTATGGGCGTGACGGCGCGTCGGTAGCGGCGACACAAGGAACCAATTCTGTTTTGTTCAACACTCAGTTATCCGTTGGTTTCTTTGCTGTTGCTTTACATACCGTCATTGAGGATGTACTCAGTGGATCTGCAAGTAAAAAAAAAGAAAAGAAAACTTTAAATACTGTTCAATAATTGTTGATATCACAGATATAACTTGATATAATAACGCTTTTTAGGATGTACATAGGCTTCCTTTGGATTCTCTCACAGTTCAANCCGCGTCCAGATGCCGGAGGCATCCAGATATCTGGATCAGCCCGAAACCAAGCTGCCGGATCTTTGCTGGCCGTTTCGTGCAGGGGTGTGCGGATGCGGGCCTGTAGCGGTGCATTTTGCAGATCCATTGTAATCTCCGTAAGCGTCTTTTGAATAAGTTTCATTTGATTGTACTCTTTGTTAATTTCTTGTTGTATCTACAATAGGTTGAGATAGAGAAAAGAAAGCAAATTTTAGTAAATTACAATGATACCAGGTTCAATAGAGATATGTAATCTATGTCTTACCATTAACCATTTGCCCTTTTGCAGTGGTTCACTAAGGCCGACCAGCAGTTTGCGCAGCATTTGCAAAACACCCTCATAGTAGATGCCGGCCGAATCGTAGTTCCCCATCACGGCCATTTCACGGGCCAGTTTCGTGTTTTCGCATATTTCCGATGTCGATAGGCCTGCCATAACGATGGTCATTCCTCCTGCCGTATGGGCGTGACGGCGCGTCGGTAGCGGCGACACAAGGAACGAATTTTTTGTCTGTTCTGCTCTCAGTTATCCGTTGGTTTCTTTGCTGTTGCTTTACATACCGTCATTGAGGATGTACTCAGTGGTTCTGCAAGTAAAAAAAAAGAAAAGAAAACTTTAAATACTGTTCAATAATTGTTGATATCACAGATATAACTTGATATAATAACGCTTTTTAGGATGTACATAGGCTTCCTTTGGATTCTCTCACAGTTCAAGCACACATTTACATCATTTCTTTGTTACTAGCTTCTCTTCTTATAACTTCGCACCAAATATAAGTGACATGCCCCCTCTACCACACCGTCGGTAAATGTGAAGCAACACAGTTCCGAGACGTAGGTGCAACGTGGTAAAAAAAATCCCAAACCTTAAAAACAGAGCTCATTAAAAAGTTCTCACATTTCAATCACCTATATACAGTGACCCTGATACTGGCCGACGTCTTTTGTGGCCTCTCGTTTAAACCTTCACCTGTACCATTCTGCCGTTCGGTTCGGGCTAGTGTTGCGTGTAATCGAACGACGAAACCACAACGAGGGAAGAAACATTTCATCCATTTACAACCTGGTCATTTCAAGCCCTGGGTCCTGGGTCTATCCTACCGGTTTCGACTACATAATTCCGACTACCTCTATATTCTTCTTTCCTTACTGCCTTGTGACACAATCGTCAATTATAAGCTAATTAGTGAACGCATATGCACACCTTCTCCCGTGTCCATAAACACCACCTTAATAGTGTGGTGTCTTCGGTCTTCGGGATTCTTCTTTCGGCCTGTCGGGAGCTACTTCGTCACACAAATCACACCGCTCGACCAGTGTACACGTTGTGTGGAAACCCCATGAGGGTTGAATTTGTAATCAGAATTGTTTGGCCGAAGAAAGCCAGACAGTGTGTACGTATGTCTGGCCACAGTAGGCAGACAGAACCAAGGCGATACTCTGTTACTCCGGATGTATTTACATTTTTATTCGGTTGAGTGAAAGGAAATTGCGTGCGATGAAGAAATGCATCTTACCATCACCAATACCAATTTTCTCTTTGAAAACTTTCATTCCTTAATGCATTTTTTTGATTGTTGATTAGTCACTTAATGCATCGTCTTACAAGTACTTATACTTCCCAAGTTATTACTTTGTTTAACCCAAAAAATATACATCAAGTAATCAATCGTATCGTGCCACACAAAATGGTGAGAAAAAATAGGGGTTTAAGAACTGATTTTAAATTAATTAGTCAACTTGATGAGAAGGTAAAACAATTCTACTGCCTGCTCTTTATACCGCTTAATGCGCAAAAGCTTTATCTTACTGACCTACAAAAGGCAACCAAAGGCAGCGTGCTGGGAACGGTGTGTACATGACTAGCGTTGAAAATCATTTTGAAAGGTTGAAATAGTACTCACAATGTGTGTAGGATGAACTTAACTAAAAGTAAGTCAGCCTAGTTAGCACGTTACTGAACCACCTTACCTTATGTCGGGGTTGTCAAACTTAGTCGATCGAAAGCGTTGTTTTTGCATTGGTATAATAACAAACATTAACTTATCATTAACACTAGAACTACCAGGCGTATCATACATTACTTTATACGCAATTTCGAAGAGTTAGATTTGGTTTAACCATTTTTTGTAGTTCGATCAATCCAATAGATATGTAAAAGTCAAGCATCACCTATAAAAGAAAAGCCTAACTCCTAAAATAAATGTGATGAAAATGAAGCGTTCCAGTCAAAATGACTGGTCCGCGGTAGTTCTAGTGCTAAGTGTTTATGATTGTTTTATCTATAATTAAGTTTATCCATCAATAATAGCATTGACCAATTTGACTAATTGAAGTCAAAATAGATTATAACATATGAAAAACTGCAATAAAATTAATGATTGTAGATATGGAAATTATCACCAACAATCATGAACCTGTTAAATTAATCGACTTCTATCATGCACCAGCACCTTTGGAAGGTTCCATGAAAGGAAACTCATCTCGGAATCGGTTCTTCTTTTGATGAAAGTAATAAAACTTAATTAGGCAATATTGTGCCGGGCACGACCTGGTAGAACGTTTAACGAAAGAGATGAAATGGAATGCACGCATAGCATACGCTCTATGTTCTAATGTCGACTGAACTGTGTTTCTCTTAAACAGATGATCGACGGATTAATTTATACTCAATTTAATTCAAAACAGTGTACAACCAATTTTTAGACAAATCAAACAAAGACTAACAATGCTTATAAAACTAAAGAAGCAGAAAAGTTCCACACTTTCCTATCAATAGCAATACAACACCGGTTTGACATACCTGACTGTAGCTAACGATCAATCGGTAATACTCTTCTTAGCTTGTACAGTTCAATACAGCGAAACTAGTCCACACTGTATGACTAATGCGATCACTAGTGTGTTAGTGTCCTACAAAGCAAAACAAATAGACAAAAATCAAATATAGAAAGCGCAACCGGTGGTCTGCAGAAAACAAAACCAACAATGGACAAATAAAATATGAAGCATAATTAGCCTGTTCGGTTTGTTCCTTCTCCCGTGTACGTTTTTGAACACATTGAATGTTTCCCGCAACGCTACGAATGATGTTGAACCACACCATCAACCCAGTGCTATTTTGAATCAAATATCCTCAGGGTTGATGCATTCACCAGCAAAAGGTGTGTTTGCCGTCGGGTGCAGGGAGCTGCACAATGCAATTGTTGTTCGTTTGGCCATTTATCTACACGGATCTTCGCCAGTATTCTACGCCCCAAAAGCATGGTAGCAGGTCAGCCAGAAAACGACACTTTTGCACCACATTCGTAGTACCAGCAACGTTTCGGTACGCTCTATCAATCTCTTTATTCATCGCTAGATCACCACCGTTTAGCGCGGTTCGTAACATAAGTATCGTGATCGCGGCTGATCTTCGCGAAAACTCGCCTTCTGNCTACTTCGTCACACAAATCACACCGCTCGACCAGTGTACACGTTGTGTGGAAACCCCATGAGGGTTGAATTTGTAATCAGAATTGTTTGGCCGAAGAAAGCCAGACAGTGTGTACGTATGTCTGGCCACAGTAGGCAGATAGAACCAAGGCGATACTCTGTTACTCCGGATGTATTTACATTTTTATTATCGGTTGAGTGAAAGGAAATTGCGTGCGATGAAGAAATGCATCTTACCATCACCAATACCAATTTTCTCTTTGGAAACTTTCATTCCTTAATGCATTTTTTTGATTGTTGATTAGTCACTTAATGCATCGTCTTACAAGTACTTATACTTCCCAAGTTATTACTTTGTTTAACCCAAAAAATATACATCAAGTAATCAATCGTATCGTGCCACACAAAATGGTGTAAGAAAATAGGGGCTTTAAGAACTGATTTTAAATTAATTAGTCAACTTGATGAGAAGGTAAAACAATTCTACTGCCTGCTCTTTATACCGCTTAATGCGCAAAAGCTTTATCTTACTGACCTACAAAAGGCAACCACGGCAGCGCGCTGGGAACGGTGTGTACATGACTAGCGTTGAAAATCATTTTGAAAGGTTGAAATAGTACTCACAATGTGTGTAGGATGAACTTAACTAAAAGTAAGTCAGCCTAGTTAGCACGTCACTGAACCACCTTAACTTATGTCGGGGTTGTCAAACTTAGTCGATCGAAAGCGTTGTTTTTGCAATGGTATAATAACAAGCATTAACTTATCATTAACAATAGAACTATCAGGCGTTTCATACATTACTTTATACGCAATTTCGAAGAGTTAGATTTGGTTTAACCATTTTTTGTAGTTCGATCAATCCAATAGATATGTAAAAGTCAAGCATCACTTAAATCACCTAACTCCTAAAATAAATGTGATGAAAATGAAGCGTTCCTGTCAAAATGACTGGTCCGCGGTAGTTCTAGTGCTAAGTGTTTATGATTGTTTTATCTATAATTAAGTTTATCCATCAATAATAGCATTGACCAATTTGACTAATTGAAGTCAAAATAGATTATAACATATGAAAAACTGCAATAAAATTAATGATTGTAGATATTGAATTTATCACCAATAATCATGAACCTGTTGAATCAATCGACTTCTATTATGTACCCCAGTCCCTTTGGAAGATTCCATGAAGGGAAAACTCATCTCGGAATCGGTCCTTCTTTTGATGAAAGTAATAAAACTTAATTAGGCAATATTGTGCCGGGCACAACCTGGTAGAACGTTTAACGAAAGAGATGAAATGGAATGCACGCATAGCATACGCTCTATGTTCTAATGTCGACTGAACTGTGTTTCTCCTCTTAAACAGATGATCGACGGACTAATTTATACTCAATTTAATTTAAAACAGTATACAACCAATTTTTAGACAAATCAAACAAAGACTAACAATGCTTATAAAACTAAAGAAGCAGAAAAGTTCCACACTTTCCTATCAATAGCAATACAACACCGGTTTGACATACCTGACTGTAGCTAACGATCAATCGGTAATACTCTTCTTAGCTTGTACAGTTCAATACAGCGAAACTAGTCCACACTGTATGACTAATGCGATCACTAGTGTGTTAGTGTCCTACAAAGCAAAACAAATAGACAAAAATCAAATATAGAAAGCGCAACCGGTGGTCTGCAGAAAACAAAACCAACAATGGACAAATAAAATATGAAGCATAATTAGCCTGTTCGGTTTGTTCCTTCTCCCGTGTACGTTTTTGAACACATTGAATGTTTCCCGCAACGCTACGAATGATGTTGAACCACACCATCAACCCAGTGCTATTTTGAATCAAATATCCTCAGGGTTGATGCATTCACCAGCAAAAGGTGTGTTTGCCGTCGGGTGCAGGGAGCTGCACAATGCAATTGTTGTTCGTTTGGCCATTTATCTACACGGATCTTCGCCAGTATTCTACGCCCCAAAAGCATGGTAGCAGGTCAGCCAGAAAACGACACTTTTGCACCACATTCGTAGTACCAGCAACGTTTCGGTACGCTCTATCAATCTCTTTATTCATCGCTAGATCACCACCGTTTAGCGCGGTTCGTAACNTGGTCTGCAGAAAACAAAACCAACAATGGACAAATAAAATATGAAGCATAATTAGCCTGTTCGGTTTGTTCCTTCTCCCGTGTACGTTTTTGAACACATTGAATGTTTCCCGCAACGCTACGAATGATGTTGAACCACACCATCAACCCAGTGCTATTTTGAATCAAATATCCTCAGGGTTGATGCATTCACCAGCAAAAGGTGTGTTTGCCGTCGGGTGCAGGGAGCTGCACAATGCAATTGTTGTTCGTTTGGCCATTTATCTACACGGATCTTCGCCAGTATTCTACGCCCCAAAAGCATGGTAGCAGGTCAGCCAGAAAACGACACTTTTGCACCACATTCGTAGTACCAGCAACGTTTCGGTACGCTCTATCAATCTCTTTATTCATCGCTAGATCACCACCGTTTAGCGCGGTTCGTAACGTAAGTATCGCGATCGCGGCTGATCTTCGCGAAAACTCGCCTTCTGCAGTCTTGTGTGCACTGTAACGATGCACACGAAAATAAAACGTGCGATGTAACGATGCACGCCCGTGTACCGAAAAACCGGGAGAAGGCACAATCCTACTTTTGTCGACTAGAAAGAATGCGCGTACATCCTTAGAGACTGAACGCGTCGCAGCAGCAGGTATGTGCCGCGGACGTCTTGCAACCGTCGTCGTGTGTCTTCTTTTATGCGGCATGCCCGATTTAGAGCAGAGTTTTTCCATAATACGCAAACAGCCAGGCAGTGTCGCTTCGTCATCGGGCTAATGTAGCGGGAATACGGGTGAGTCATACTGAACGGTATGCGACAATCCTGCCCTTCGGTGAGGTTTTGGGACAGACCTGTACATGCATGCAGTGTGCAAAAATTAAAAGGATACATTAAAAAAGACACAACAATCAACACACCGTAAAAACAACATAACCTCAAAGAAACAAAGAAATCGCAATTAACATTTGTATATTATTTTATATTATTATTCAACCGGATTTATCACATACTTTTAGCCGAATCGAAATAAATGCCGTTGAAATAACATGGAAAAAAGGAAAACATATAGAAATCAGATCAAACTAGACCAGCAACACTCACGAAAAGTGTTTCGTCTTGCAACAAAGCACGGCGGCACAATTTAAATATAAAATTGCACCGATTTGCGCTGAAATTGCAATCGCAATATTCCCTTCGCCTTTTGGGGCCCACTCTACTGTGCACGATGCCGCCCAACGGCGAAACGGGTTGGTACTGTTGTGTTGGATGACAATTCTGCCCCCCCCCCCAAGGGGGCATACGGAGTGTGACGGAGCGCTGTTAGGAAAGACATGATAGTCATCGATCACGATGAATCGAAACCGTTTTTAGGAGAGCAATCTCATTCGGTAAGTGTGATACAGAACACACGGAAGATACATCGGTGTGTCTGCTTAGTTGCGCCGTAGTCGAAAGTCTGTCAATGATCGAGCTGATCGAAACCGTAACCAATCTCATCCTAGAGAAGAAAAAAAATCACCTCCTCAATACTTCCACCCATCCGGTAGTGTAAGCGATGGGTCATTATAGTCCTACTGTCCGGCGGCAAAAGAAAAACAATGACCATTTCCCCCCTATCCCAAGCATCGAAGAAGTCATCGGCGAGTGAATGTGTTTTAAGCGAATGGAAATTTGTCTATCCGTAGCATCTACGGTTCGCTTCCCTGGCTGGCTGCGGGTGTGATGTGCCCGTACGGAGGAAAGAATAGGTGATGGATAGTGTGCTGCAGCTGCACGGTTTAACCGTTTGTTGGTAATTTACAAAAGCTGAACCGTTCAACGGACAGCATCACATTACATTGCAGAGTTGGTAACAATAGGCAACGTCTACCTTCTTTACGTGAAACGAAAAGAGGAACCCATTGTTGAGTAATTTCGTTCGTAAGCTACATAGAATGGTTCAATTCCAATGAATAAAGACGTGTTGCTGTTGAGTGACGTTGTAACAGTATGTTTAACGTAAAACAAACCTGTGATTGATGTAAAAATGCTACTTTATACAGTTTAGTACAATATAGTTTCAGAGTTAAAATATTAACATGGTCATCTTTTTCATCTTGCTGATAGTATAATGAAAGCACATGCTTATACGGCCCTTCCCAACACACAACCTTTCCTGGTACTGTGGCAACTGCGTACATCAACCTCATCTTCAAACCTCGAGAGGAAACTTTCTCAAGAACTACAGCAACACTGCAATGAAGTACAGACGCACCAGACGGACACAACGGCACTAGCTCATAAATCAATTGTACGGGGTGTGTGTATAAACGCAACGAATCAGCTGTCCCAAAACCACTGACGATTTGTCTCGATCCGTTCCAGCAGACCATCGCCGAACGAAACATGCAAGGGTCAGAGACATTCGCTGCGAACTTGGAAGCAAACGAAGGAAGACAAACCAGCAAATCCATTGAACTTCCGTAATGGTGGTAGCGAAGAGTGTATTGCTGTATGAATGATTTACCCTGAACTTGACCGATCCACCAATGATACAAACAAAACAACCATCGAAAGACAAACAAAAAGGAGTATAAAGATTGAAAAATAGCCACGCGCACTGTGTCCACTACATCATCATCTAACCCTTGGAGGAGCATCAGTCAAATAAATAAGTGAATAAAGCAATTGGCAAAACACTGGGAAACATACAAGAACATAAATGTTATGTCGCATTTTTAGTTAGCATAACAAGTACTAAAAATTCCCATCCAGATTGTTCTGGATCGCAGAACTTTGGCAAAGTTAGTTACGAAAAGACCAACGCAACAGCAAGCTCTAATCATTGAACGGTATTTCTATTGTCTAATAAATTAGGACTCATCAGGATTCGGTGGGCTGAACATGCTAGTACATTGTTACACTGAACGAATAAAGCCTTAAATTATGTGTAGGCCAACTCCGAAAGATTGAAATTAACGAACGTAAAAAGGAAGCCTTTGTTCTTGAGTGGTTGTAGTACTTAACTACTTAAGAAAATAGTTTTAAATACGATAAAAATGTAATTATTGTTGTTAGATTATTGTGATTAATATTATCCTACTAAATAGACTAATCGTGTCTGTATTATGGCATTAGTACAAATCTATTATTTTCTGAAGGATTCTCAAGGATTTAAAGAGTTTTATGATGTAAAGTTTTGTTGTAACTTCCCATGCATATGGAGCTTAATGCTCTTTTTCTTCTCCGTTAATTCAATGCGTATGTGAATCCATGAATATTAAAGATTTTTTTCAAATAATGCTGGTACTGCCTCAAATCCGATTTTCATCCCGATCCTCATCTTGATTGTTCACGTAAGGGTTCATCCAGCGCAAAATCGCAAACGATCAATAAAGAAACATGCGTCGGTGGTTGAACTAGTAAACACTTCCATCGCGAGAAAGGACAGCGAAGGCCACGGTGCTATTAACTTGCACTATGCAAATAGTTTGTAACAACCACGTGTGACCATATGAGGGTTATACTGCTAGTGACGAGAATACAGCGAACCTTGATAATTGCCAACATTGTAACCAACAGCGGACGGTGTCGGAAGTTCACGGTAAAGTTCACAGTATTTCAGTCAACGTTTTTGCTAGCACATGTTCGCTCGTACAAACACGCCCCACATTTGCCGAAAAGCTGCTGGCCAAATAGTGTTAGCAGATTTTAAGATGAACAATCACTTACGTAGTACTACTACTACTGCCGATTTGTTTATATGATTTCCCATTTCAAACCTTCCAACCAAACCCATTGGCCAAGGCACAAAACTAACGTCCCGCGGAAGCCGTACCGTACAGTGACGAAGGCTAATGGACGACCGAACCACTCCTCTGGGCGCAAGTAACACGCCACAGAGCCAGTAGTTACGGCCCGGTCTGGACAGTGAAAAATTGTGCCCAAACAGGTACACACGCACACAGGGAGAGAGTGTTGCCGAGGAATGATGCTGAAGATGGCCGTAGGAAGAAAAAGGCGATAGAAGAAGAGGTGTGCTGTTTACGGTTAATTTCTCGCAAATACTCGTCATTCAATTTAAGAGACCGTAATTACACTCCGTAAGTCCGGACGGGAATCGATGTCTGTGTGTGAGTGTGTGTGACTGCCCTTTCTTCCAGCGAGAGACCAAACAAGCAAAGCAAAACCCGTCCGAAGTTTCGACGTGTACGTACACCGGTATCTTTGAGGAAAACTGGTAAAAGAAAATGTTTAATGCAGTTGTTCTTTGCGGCAGAATATTTCTGCCGAAAGGAAATAGCACGAAGAGCGATCCCAAAACGGACCAAAAGAAAAGAAGCTAAACTATTCGAGTGTATCCATGCACTGTGCTAACGGTGTTTCCACCTAAAGGTAGTGGACGCTTTTTGAACTTTGCGCAGCTGCGCAACAACGAAGATTTTATATTTAAAATATTAAATCATACATTCAGTTACGCCATGCAGGCGGATACATTTGACACATGTACGGGGTTTTTTTTAAGAAGTATATGTGAAATCCGTCTACTTACAAACCGATCGATCACATCACGTTTGCAACGACGCTTACTAACGGAACGGGTTTGGGAAGAAAGTTCATCCTCAAACAATTCATCCTCAAACAAAGGGCAAATAAACCCTCAAAGCATCAATGGTGTACATAACATTTAAAAATTTACATTTAAAATATTGTTTGCAAACGAAATTACAATTAACGACAATAAGAAAAAGAGTAGAGAATAAACACGTTGGTTTAAAGCTTAATCAACAAATAGCTTGTTTGTTCTATTAATTTAATTTTATCTCATTGTATGCTGTACACTTAAATAAACTAATTAATTCGTTTGTCACATAAATTGGTTTGGAATATGTCTTTCATTACAACCAGCAACACGGTTTGTCACTTTTCTAAAATTTTTCATTATTTCTAGACATCAACGGACGATGACATTTAAGCGACGTTCAAATTTGTGTATCATTTTTTTGCAATCATGTCATTAAACATTCAAATTTGAACGGTGATCGCAAACAAATCAACGATTTTTTTCTAATCGTTTGCTTCGAAGAGCCAAAAATGGTAGAACGCACATCAAAACCAATTAATTTGTGCGAGAAATGTTTAGCTACTTATTTCCAGTAACGATTAGCATGCTCACGTCAGAAATATTTCCAAAATTGGAGAAAATGTCGTGAACCAGTAGAAGTTATTTTCTACACATTTCATAAAGCCCTTGCACATGATGAGATTTGGGGGAAAATTAGACAAAGATATGTCTTATAATGGGCAACGACTTGTTTACATAAAGTCAAGTCGTTCATATCGTGATATGCTTCTCTATCGAATGTAATGACACAGTCGTCGTACTTATCTTGGCTGGAGCTGTCGCTCAGTAGCAGAAACTGATAACACAGGTAAAGATAATTCTAGTAAAACGCATATGAAATACCAGGAAGCAAACAATTTGGAATATCTTTTAGATCATATCCAATGGCTTTCCTAGACCCTCCCCTATTATGGCCCTAAAGGAGCACAACATGTTTTGAGGAGTAGAGATTATTTAAAGTGAAGGAATCCTCTTCTCTCTCAACCGCAAACAAACGTCGTTGGAAATTTGCATCGTATCGCTAATTTTTACCACTCCAAACCCATCCACGATCGACCCTGAACCGGCTGATCGCGTCGGCATTACACGACACGGCGGATCGGTAAGTGCTGTGGCAACACTCCATCCACTACGATCCGCGCCAACCGCCAAGCATGTGAAGGTCGTACGCGAATTTGCTTACCGGTAACTACGGACCAAATCGCGAACACACAGCCACAGAAGAAGAAAAAAAATCATTTAAAAAGTTCCAATCGTGCGTTTCACCTTCCTTCCGAAGGAGTTGCCGAACAAGATTGGAGTTTTATTTTTTATTCCGCTTGCTAGGTGGTGCATTTGCTTTGTGCTTCCATTGTTACACATTCCCGTTCGCCATTGTACGCCAGCAGTTGCCACTGTCCAAATGCGTTAGGCATGTGGCCAAAAAATGTTCCGGAACCGTTTCCGGCCTGTTGCTTCTTAGATGGAAAAGCCGGTACAAAACAAACAGAAAACAAACGCAGCACCAAACGATCGATTAGTTGAAACGAAAATAAGTTGTGCATGGGGATCTCGGTTTTTTTTTGTGTGTACCTCAAAATAGTACAGAAACGATCAGGAAGAAAGTTCCATTCCACAAGTGATCGTATTTAGGTGTGGCTTATTGTGCGTGTTTGTGTGTATGTGTGTGTGTGTGTGTGCATTTTTTTGTCCTGTTGTGTGAAATGTTTGAAAAGTCTTTTAAAGTAGTTGCAAATTGTTGCCTTACAGCGATGCCACGGTTGGATAGAGATAGAAAGAAAGAGAGAGAGAGAGAGAGAGAGAGAGAGAGAGAGAAAGAGAGAGGAAGTGTGTCTATCTGTACGAAAACTACCGGATCTTAGTTTCGGCACCGAGCACAGAGATATGCCAGTCCGTACACAAGCAGCTTTTGGGGCGAAAATGAAACAATTGCATCGCAAACAAGCAAACGGTGCTGCTGTGGTGTGCTGAGTGTCGAGAGTTACGGAAATAGAGTTAGTAGAGCGGTGGTGTGCACCACCGAAGGAAAAGTACACATTTGAATTGCACGTGAAAACCTTTTTAAATTTAAATCATTCAACAGAAGAAACAAAAACACAACAACAAAACAAAAAATAAAAGGGCACACTCGCCTGGTGAAGATGTGATCCGAACAGCATGGCCCCAACCAACACAACAACACAAAAAAAAACAATCGTTTTGTGACTGATCTTCCATCCATTGCTTGCTGCCGGTGCCGAGGGTGCATCAACGCATCACAAGGGACAGGAAAAGGTGTGGGAAGAAACCTCCCCAATCAACGGGAGTTTAAATAATGGTGCAGGATAGCGACTGGGAGGCATCGTGGGTCTGGGCCAGGGTGGGGAGATTAGTTTAGAAGCGGAAGTGGAAATTGCCGACTGCATAACGACCTTCGCACGGTGCGGTGGAACACTCTAATCGGGGGATTGGTAGCAGGGGGGTCGAGCTTTGGCACAGATTAAGCCGATCATATAGCCGACTGCTTAACCGTAGTTGCATGTCAGCCTGTGATTGTGTATGAGTGAGTGAGTGAGTGAGAGATTTGTACAGTTTTTTTTTTATTGTTTCACTTGTCTGTGACACACATTTGCTCTTGGCTCTTCTCGTTTTACATTGTTTCTGCGTAGAGTTTGTTGCGAATCATTACACCAACGATCATATCAGCAGCAGGCAATTAATTACAAAGTCTTGCATTAATTTCCAAGGTGGTAAATATATTGTAGTGTTTTTTTTAATAATGGAGATTTATTAATTAGTAATCGGTCAATGATGAATAAATTTGTGTGACAAAGAAATCAACACTGATGAATCTTTTATGTCTCTATGTTATCTTTTTATGGTTTCTACTACATTGTTATTAACCTAAAATAATAAACGCCTTGTTTGGAATGTTTTTGTATGCTAATACTAACTATTAGCGAATGGATCCGCTCCTGCCAGGCCATAGTGAGTTGAAATCATTTTGCGATTTCATATTATGTTTGTGATTCAGAATGAATAAATGAAGTAAATGATATCAAATAGTTAGTTAATTCAAGACTCCACGAAAGTTTTTCACAACTCTTTTGCGATTCAACTATAATTCTCCTCATGAGTTAAAAATGTTTAAAAACTACATGAGTGTGTTTGAAATTAACTCATTTACATAGCTTCATTTACTTTGACTTAATACCCCCAAAACAGTTGGTGTCCTCATCTCTAGTTAGTACTTGAGATCCATCGAGACCAGCGTGTTCCCGCGTTTCAAAGCGCACGAAGAACCCCCACGCTGCGAGCGATCGTTCGCTCGGTGTGGGTTATAATTTTCCATAATTTAATAGGTGATCGTATCGATCGGTGTGCTTGTTTGCCATTTTCCACCAGCAACGATCGTGTCACCGGTGTGACAGTACTGCGTGTGCGACGAAGGACGCACCAATCAGTACGTTATCGGACTGTTCCGGTGGATCGGTCCGGTACACAGGAAAGCCGGTCGTAGTAATATTAGAAGAATTTGCTCTTCAAGTACTTAAGTCTACGCAATAAAAATTAAAATAAATTTCACTATCTTTTTTTCAAAAAGTAAATAAATAACATGCACAAATGACATAAATAATGCATCACACAAGCATAATGTAGAATATTTAAATCCGAAATATGTAATAATTTGTTTAGTAGACGATTTTCCAATACTGGTGGACTTCCGAAAGGGAAAGAAAACTCTGGCATGGACACAGATTGACAGACGTGATAGTGGCAACGTACTTCATTAGCGAAACATAACCGCACCAGTAATGCGATTTAAAACATATTCAACAATACGATCCTTGCCTCGTTTCTGTCACACCCCATGGAGAAGTGAAGATCAAATCAGAACGTCAATGCAACTCGTAGCTACTGTTACAACGTGTATAGTGGAGCACGAAGGATAAACAAAAATATAATTTCATTGATTACAATTCGATTGCTCGAGTTACACATCGAATGAAACAAGATCTCTCACAGGGAAAGATGTTGCGCTTAAGCTACACTTAAGAACTAGAGATGGGAATAATAACTCACTAGAAGGAATTAAATCGGAGTGAGTGTGTTGGAATAAAGAGTTAACTCTTTAAGTCACTCATTTCCCGCACTTCATTCACAGCGATTTAAATCATTCATGAGTTATTTAACTCATGAGTGAGTTGGTTTGTGATTTAATTCTTCGCGGCGACCTTTAACTCACTCAGAGTGATTTAAATCATTCATGAGTTATTTAACTCATGAGTGTGTTGTATCAACATGTGCTAGAAAAGGTTTCGATACATCGGATGAAGAGTAGTACATTTCTTCCTGTGGGGAATAACAAGTCCCAAGTCGAGAAACCGTGACGATTTTGCTCATGGGACTTGTTATTCCCCACAGGAAGAAATGTACTACTCTTCATCCGATGTATCGCAACCGAAGATTTAATCACAAACCAACTCACTCATGAATGATTTAATTCACAGAAGAGTTATAAAAACTCTTCACAGAGATTTGGATTAATTCACTCTCTGCTAAGATTTAATTCATTCAATCATTCTAATTCCGTGTGCCCATCACTAAGCTGAACGGATGTTCATTCAACTGTGGGTCAACTTGGTTGATGCAGGAAAATCTGCTGCCAAATGATTGTTGTACGAAAGTGTTACATTTCGCTGCAAAACACTCAATACACAATCGAATGTTTCGTAAGCAGGAGAAAAATCACAAAACAAAGCGCTAAATAAAAAAATAATAAACACACACAAACACACACAATGACCGTTCTTCTTCAATTTCTTCGCCACATGCACAAACAGAGAAAGAGGGAAGAAAAGAGATTGCAACAACAAAAAAAAAAAGGAAATGAGAATGAAGGAAACGGTTTTGCGCGGATTAAATTAAATGATACCTTTTAAGATGTCACGATCGAAGCATAAATACGAGTACGGGGGAAAAATAACATATCATAAGATTATCAATTAAGCCAGCCGCTAACCGATTGTCTTTTTTCGGTGTCAGAAATGTGTCTTTGTGGGATTCGCCATTCTTCGAGGGAAGGAATGAAGCGGTAAAAAAACCAGCTCAGCTCAGCTCAATGCAATTGCAGTCGGCAATGCACTCTGGCATGGAGTCCCAGAATCACGGACTAGAAAGGTCAGCTTCATCTTACGGGAGAAGGAAACGAAGGAAAAGGAAATAAATGTTTCATCCTTCCGGACTGTCTCGTTCGTTGTGCTGGCCGGCCGTGCGATCCATTTAACGGCCACAACTACGATACATCGATTCACCCCAACGGTGACTATAATTTTCGATCTCTACCACACCTTACCAGCGCGCCAGAGTTGAGTTGTGCTCGTTGTTGCTTAACGCGATCATAAAATAAAACTCCCTCCAGTTATGCTTTAAGTGGTGGATTAAGAAACGGTTCCGTCCAGCCGTAACAAGCAATGGAATGGACGGGAAAGAAACGAACAACCAATCCACGAAGCGACAAAGGTGTGTGATAAAAGCAATCGCATGAAATCGGTTGGTATCGGTATCGGGATCGTGGTAATTAAATGTTAACGATACAGCTGAATTTCCCTCGAGCTGGCCTGATGTCTGCGAGTGCTGTTCACACATATTTCTGCACCTATCGAAAGTGTGGTACCGTTTTTCACGCGATCATACCAATGAAGATGTTCCTTATGTGGAAGATATTACTAAATCCAGAAGCAAATCGTGTTGCTTCTGGCAACTTATTTTTACTGCTGCCGGTTAACGTTATCGCATTGATAATTAGTGGATAAAATAAAGGTTGTTTCGCAAGGTCGTTACCAGATTCACAATGCTTGTTAAACATATCAAAAGACACCACGCAACAGTATGCAACGAAATTATGCTGCTCTGGTTCTGACGCTGGTGTAGCAAGCAAACATGAAGCGTGTTTTATCCATTATTTATTTCCACATTTCATTACTACTACCTATTGGTACAAAGAAACAAAAAGCATAACAAAACCAGGGACGCGCGAATGTAGTGAAAACAAAACTCTAAACTAAACACACATTCACGTGCATTGTGTCAGCCTTTGGTGCTTTAGCAAGCGATACCATTCGAATGTGATCCGATTGGCAAACATTAAAACAAAAAAATCTGCATTTTATCGAAATAAGTCGCTACAACCGCGTACAAAACAAACCCAAACAACGCGTCGCTGTAGCTGTAGCTCGGCTTCCTCACATTTCCTACGGTGTGCCACAGCCTTATCCTCCACCCTCCAGCTGGATCGATGGTTCCGACTCGGACCGTTTGTGTGTCCGCACGTAATGGTGGTGGTGATGATGAAGGTGCAACGGTCCACCTTCAGCTCATTCACAACCCACCGGTTCGTTCTGATGCCGACCGGGTGTTTTCTCCAGACCTGGCTCCTGTTGCAGATCCGGCACACTGCGGGCTACATTTTCTTCCTCCTCTTTCTGGGTACGGCTACCGCTAGAGTCGACATTTCCGGTAGTGCTACCGTTCAATACCTGATCGTTCAGCTTAACATCGTCTAGGTCAACGTCACTGTTCGAAAACAGAGCCGTAGCGCCGAGACCGGATGTTTTCCGTAGCACGTCCGTTGAACTGCTGCTGACGGAGCTGGTTAGCGAGTCTCTATGTTATCTTTTTATGGTTTCTACTACATTGTTATTAACCTAAAATAATAAACGCCTTGTTTGGAATGTTTTTGTATGCTAATACTAACTATTAGCGAATGGATCCGCTCCTGCCAGGCCATAGTGAGTTGAAATCATTTTGCGATTTCATATTATGTTTGTGATTCAGAATGAATAAATGAAGTAAATGATATCAAATAGTTAGTTAATTCAAGACTCCACGAAAGTTTTTCACAACTCTTTTGCGATTCAACTATAATTCTCCTCATGAGTTAAAAATGTTTAAAAACTACATGAGTGTGTTTGAAATTAACTCATTTACATAGCTTCATTTACTTTGACTTAATACCCCCAAAACAGTTGGTGTCCTCATCTCTAGTTCCACTAGTACGACTCAAATGAGTTAATTTTAACATGTATCGAACGGGTCGTTCCGTGAAATGTTCACTAGTAGGAACGAATTTACTAGTGACTAATGAGACACTGGATACATTTGTTAAAAAAGTTGAAGATTACAAACCAAAGCGTGTTTTATTTCCAACTCCAACTCTCGGCACTTCTTTGTGCTTGGACAAGTGGTGCTAATATATTATCCATTTTATTACTATTCAATCTTGCTAAAGAGCCATAAAACCAAATGCGTGCGAAGCACATACATCCCCTTCCTTAACAAAATCAATAAACCACCAGCCAGAACTGATAGCAGGAGGACGTTTAAAAATGTACCGCCACGCCGTTTCCGATCTCTAATCAAATCAGAACGTTATGTCCTGCCCACGGAAATACGGAACGGAATGACACTTGCAAACCATTCATCTCCAAACAGCAGGCGGTTTTTGGGAGTGGTACGGGACGGCGACGGTCGTCTTTACACAGCCTGACGTCATCGAATTGAAGCGCGGACTCATTCAAAAATCACAACCAACACCCAAAAACGCCTGCGCAAATTTAAACGCAGCAACAAAATACGCACACCAAAAAGCAAAAACAAACAACAATCTCCGATCGAAGAGTATTTAAACTCTAACAGCCAAACGAATGGCATGATACGAAGCGACCGATCGATGGCCACTTCCATCCGTGGGGACCTTGTATCCGGATGGATGTGTGTGTGTTTTTTTCTTTCTTTCGTCTCGCTGTGTGTTGCCACAGAGCACCGTGTCTAGCGTAGGACGACGTCGTCGATGATGACGGTGACGTTCCCAAACTGGAACTGCGGGGTTGCCTTTAAACTAGAGGCAAGGCACGCGGAGAGCACCAACGATTACGATCCTCCTCCGCACGATCGGTTTTCACACGTTTCGCACGCGTTTCGCAGTATGGAAGCTGTCGTTCGTGCGTGATTTGGTGTGCCGAGAAGTACACGCTATATTTGTGATGGATTATCGTGCCTTGCGACAGTATGTGTAATAATTTAATCTTCTGCTTGCATTTTAGTTAAAAGTTTACCTGAAACGAACGAGGTGAGAAAGATCCGTTTGCAAAATAAATCAGAAAGTAAATGTAAAAACTTCATCCAACGTTGCGAAGCTGAAGGGTGAAAATGAGAAACACGCGAAGCACTAAATTTGATTTATGGTTACAGGAAGTCCGTATTACATACATCTATACAGATATTCAGTTCGCATCCAAAGCTCTACTCCCTTCTTGATGTAGACGCCCGTAAAGTAGCACGTGAACACGACTAGATAAAGGTCAAAACAGCCAACGAATGCAATATGCATATTGATGGTTCTCGTTGCATGGCGGCGCAATTTGCCAATCATGTTTCTCCCTGTATGTCTAGGCAGATCTCGTATTTTTGTCTCCCACCAAACGTTAGCGTGACTAAAAACCGAGGGCAAAAAAAAAAATGGTAATTTTCTCACACACATACCCATTTTTATTAAAAACGGATCACATGCATTATTTGCAGCATGAAAAATGGCGAAGAATATGCCTCTGGGCATGATGCTTTGCCTCCCACAGTAACGTTACGTTACGATCGCACATGATAAATGATCGTACGGGTTTGAAAAATTGAGTGAAACGAATGTGATCCGTTGCGATTTGGTTTGTGTCGCAGTCTGCAGCGATCGCTGCATTCATCATACTATTTTGTAACTTCTTTTCGTGATCGTTCGTTTTAAGCGTTGTTGACAGTTTCGACATCTAAAAAAGATGTAAATGACACTTCTACCGTCGAGTGTTAAATTTTTCCATCTGGCTAAAAGAAAGAAGAAAGAAAAGAGTTGTTTTGAAAGCAAAATCTTTAAAACAAAAAGTCACAACCGCTGGAAGGAAGCGATAGCTGACGTTACGCTTACGTTTCTTAGCGCCAAGCGCGTAGGAAGCCGGAAATTAACACCCTGGCGGGTTCGATTCTTCCTTTCCCTTTTGAATGTCGACCGTTCCGTGCTGGCGTTACTCAGACGTTTCGATCGGGATGCTCCACAAACAGTATCGCTGCGAATTGGGGCTTAGAAATGGAAAGTGAACTCTTCCGGATGGCAGACAAGCCGAAGAAATGGTTAGCCACCCGTTTCTGTCCAAGATCGGATTCACACTATGCTCCATTTTCGGCAGATCGTTTCCATTTCCTCCAACGCACTGCTGCCGTAATCTCGGTGCCCGGCTATCGTTGGCAACATTTGCGAAAGTTAATCGCTATCTGGCAAATTAAATGCGAATTATATCAGGTAGCGAACGGGTGGAATCGATACGAACATTTAAACTTTGTGCCGGGTGAAACCATTGGCGGAATAAAAGTTTCAATTACAATTACAAGCAAGATCACTTGCACCAAACCAACCATTGGTTCGGCTAATGGAATGAAAGCAACAAGATAAACAAATGTAATGTTCCGTCTACTGCTCGATCCTAGAGGCCATCATCACTTCAACCACCTGAGCTAACACGTGTGGCGTTTGTGCACACAGGTTTGCCGTTTTTAGTTCTCTCTTTCACTCTTTCTTTTACCCACAGCTCTTGGGCAAACGAACTAAGGCAATTGAATACAAACGGTGAAGAACTAATTACAGCCGGGCAAAATTAGCGTCAGCGCCGTTAGTATCGTTTGACGGAAGGCGAAACAGAGCACCGACGTCTTATCGGTTCAAACAGTGCTCTCTCCTGTTGTGGCTGCTGATGAGAAGCGGTGAAAAACAAATTGACTATCACCTGGCGCCAAGTGGGTGACTAATAAAACTATCTCACACTCGTAGTGTGCGCGTTTAATTCTTTTTCTTTCCACATAAAAAATGGTGCCAAATGATATCAACATCTAAGCGCGTGAGTTTCTGTCCTTAATATCTTGGATTAAGGTGTTTAATCTTAAGCGTAAAGATTACCGTTAAGTTGTGTTCTCTTTAAACATGGATTCAAATCAAATACAACGGTCAAATTGAAACAGCTAATGATAAAAAATAATCAGAAATATTTATTTTAGCTTAAATAAATGATCGCCTCTTATCCTTCACAGAACCGTGACAGTGTTCCTTATTGGCCGGACCGGTCACATTACGAAAGTCATGTTTTTCGCAGACGCTCGATAAATGTGTTTCTACGCAAATCGATGAAATACGACACAATGGATCAGTATTTCTTGCTCGACGCAATAAACACACGTACAACGCGAAACGACTGAGTCATCGTAAACTTCCCGTTGGAAGCTAGATTAGCCTTTATCAAGAAAGGTAGCTATTTTCGATAACTTTTTTTTTACCAACTATCCGCACCACAGGGAAGCGAACAAACATAACCAAGGAAATAACTACCAAATTACTCCCATGAAGAACTGGAGCACGCTTGATCAATACTCGCGAGTCACGCAGTGTGTCTTTCGCTAGACAATAAAGCCCGAAACACGAAAAGAAATGGCTGCCCAAAAATTAAAGGGCTAGGGCAGAAAGACTCCCACGGACAGAATGCAAAGGGCGGTGAAGTATTCAATGGAGAGTCTATGTGAGAAGACTGTGGTACTGCAGTGCATTTGCCGAAGAAAGTGCCACCGGAAGCGTGGTACGTTTAAATGAAACGAAACACTTTTTCAAGCATGGTGTGCCTGCACCTGGAGAAGCAATTTCTATTTCGCACGCATTTCTTACCGCTGGTAAGATGGAACTGTCTGCGCCGTCGTATGATCGACCTCTTTCACACCGGAACTAAGCTTCCCTGTAAATGTAGCGTCTTAGGAAGGCGCTTGAATGCATCATTTTCTCACCGCTCATTTGTATGGGAGAGGTTAAAAACGGTCCCAAATACGTACTGGCACGACCTTAAGGGTTGATTTGGCCTTGGAAGCATGGGCCAGCAGTTTCCAACTGTTGTGGGAACTCTTTTCGCGAATACAAACGCTTCTAATCGTGGTTTAGATCGCATCAACGTAAGCTTCCCTGCGAGCGAAGCTTTGGCTGATGGTGCTACAGGTGACAACAGGTTTGATGGCCTTTCTTGGTACGGCGACGGTTAGCTATACGAGCGCTGACGTCGTCGAACCGGTTGACCTCGACGGCAGTGGTTGGGCGGTGCGTGGAATAGAACGTGTCGGTCGTGTCCCCGACGTGCTTGCTTCGGCAAACAAATGTAAAGCGGTTCTCTTGTGCGCCACAATATCGGGACAGTTGTCCCCCTTGACGGGTGAATGAAATCTGTCTCCGGATGGAACGAACGGTGCTGGCGCATGTTCTTTTATGCCCATTAGAGCGTAGATGTAAATTAATCTTACGTCCGACCACTTAAACTACGGTTGAAGATTATGGTACTGCATTAAGCTTTTACGTGAGGAAGCGGTTCATCTTACCGATCAATGTAGCCGCCTCTTATTTGACAGGTTCACCAGTGTTTTGGTTTCGCTTTCTACAGCACCTTTACGAATACGTAATTTGCAGCCGATGGGCAGGCGGCGGACGCCTTTGCAAGACGAACGCTGGTGTGACGGAACGGTACGGCAACACACAAGCAAGCTGATAAGGGCACGACGACGATGACGGCGTGTGTGTGTCGATTCTGACGGCTCAGTACGCAGAAGGATGCCAGCTGATAAAGAAAACTCGTTACGCCACCCCACTACCGGTAGCCGTTGACCTCACCGCACTACACACCCACGATGACGAGCGTTGTGGCCGTCTTTTGATGGTCGTTTTGCATTGGCGACGAAGCTTTTCCAGCTGACAGCGATTGGCAGCCTCATTTTCCGCGTTGCCTAGCTCCAAGCAACCATCGTCTTTTCTTCACCAGTCCTCTCACACCACTACTGCTGATGTTGCTTCACAGAATCGCAACGAAAAAAAAAAACACTCATAAACACACACACATACACACACACACTTGCAAGCACGCATACAGCTTATTGTGTAGGAATATTCTTTCGCACACGCTACTTTGCTCGGTGTTTTCTTTGCTGCCCCGTTCCCTACGAGCTGCGGGTTTTTGTAAAGGTGAATAACACACAACCGTTGCTTGGTCGATTTCTTTCTGGTTCCGGTGTCAGATGGTAGCTTGCACCATTGCAACCACGGCCAGTTCTGAACGAACACACATTAAACTATAAACACGAAGGTAATTGTGACACGGTGCGGCGCGTGGATTCTGTAGTTTTTTTTTATAGTAACACAAATGCTGAACGAATTCACACACAGCGTACACACATAGGACCGCGCGGAGTGTTGCTTTCAGCGCAATGCCACCAAACACGCATAGAACGATGGTGGGCTGTTTTTCGCATGTACACCGAAGGATGCACTTCACTTCCGAACCGTTGGAAGCTGTTGATCCGTTCGCACAAGAGCTTCGATCACCTCCGATCGCCGTATACGCAGTGCACGTCTTCTCGCGTACTCTCTTTTCTCAGCGCAACCGATTCACACAAACACACGGCCGAAGCAGAACGATGAACCATCAACGTGAGTATGAAAAAGGTACGTACAATACAAGTTGTCATTAGATCTGCAACGACCGATGGGTACTTTTGACAATAGCAAACCCTGTTCGCCGTGATACAATTTTACTCGCGTTTCATGCGATTTGCTTCATTGAAAATAAAGCATAAAACAATCTTTTCGTAACTGGTACTATCGAAGAAAATTGTCGAATTTCCATTTTGGAAAATCGTTTCGTTTTCCGACAAGGGATCGACTTGAAACAACACTGTGACTCAATTGTCAAAAGTATTCCAACATGGCGGATATGCTGCGGACAATCAAATCGAGATGTTAAATTATCGATCGTTAAATTTAAATTAAACGATAAAAACGGATAGAAAATCTGAAAGAAACCACTTACATAGGATTGCAGTATAATCCTGAAGGATTGTTTTTATTGGGAATTAAGGTGTTTTTTCAATTTATTTTTTTTGTAATTGTATCGTTTTAGTTTTGGCGGCTAAAACACAGCATGGCGGCTAATTGCGCTTCGGCGGCCAATTAATTAATGTTGAATTTATTATAACTCACATCGTTCCAACTTTATTGTAACCCGTCATAGTACGAATTGCTGGCACGAACATACTCTTATAACAATATCGCATTTTATGCACATTTTGCCAAACAAAATGTTTAGAAGACTAAAATCTGGCAAAAATCACAATATAAACAAACCCGTTTCAACCGGTTCGGTTTGACACTTGCGTTGGCTGGCAGCAAGAATCCACACACACACAGAGAGACGAATAGTTCGTGTAAAAAGCAAGTGGCGAAGGAAAACGTCGTTGGTTCGGAAAAACACTGTGCGATATCGTGCTTGCGCTCGTACATCAAGATTTTTTTCCCATTTTCCAGTGTAGTTTCTTCAAGTGAGTGAATTTAGTGCAGCCGAAACATTGGAAGAATCGTGGTTATTTATTGTGGCATACAATTAAGCCGTATCGAATGGTGCTTCATTGTGCAAATAGCATTAAACATTTGTAGACAAAGCACGAGCGATACGCGAAGACGATATCATAGAGTTCCTTATGAGTAGAAAATGAACATGTGGGTGCGTTGAAAGAAAATCCATTAACAATAAACTCTTCCAATTCACGCACATGTTTGAAGGTGTACTGGGCAACGTGTTTTCCACATGTCCTGATTGGAAAAGCAAAAAGAAGGTCATTCTGGAACCGTGAAAAATCGGATACAGTGTCTCTTATGGTGTGTTGTGTGCGGTTGTGTTAGTGAGAAATCCTTTTGTCCTGCCATCCATTCATAGAGCGATTCAGCTGGTGTATTACTAGCTCCATAGTATTTGGAGTTCGATACTATTTCACATGGAATATGTGGATTCCAAAAGCTTAAAGAATCGTGTTCAAGGCAAACCGAACCGATATCTTTCGAATGCGAACAAAGCAGCTCTCAGTTTTCGTTTACCCATATGCAAAGCAGCCAATTGCACCCTAGAAACCGAAGAGTGCGTGTGGTGTGCCAGAGAAGTGATCTAATAGAGCGTGAGAGAGAACGAACGAAGGGAAGAGAGAGAGAGAGAGAGCGATAAAGAGTGCAGGAGAGAGAAAAAACGAATGAGAGGGGATGAAATTGGTTAGTTTTTCAGCGTAAAGTTAGTGATTTTTATTTTCAAGTTATCGTACAACCGCGACAATTAACCACCCCATCGCATAACCATTGGTTTGGGGGTGGGTGGGGGAGGTTTGCGAACCAGCTGGGGTGGTGCTGTTGCCTTTTACTCGTCTTCTTTTTCTTTAAGTGTTTAACTACCCCCTATGCATTCATCGGCTAACAAATACGTTACGCGGAACCGCGCTGCAGAAAACGCGCACCGCATTGCGTGACATTACAACGCACGCATACCAGTGCACGTACGTTTGAATGGAGTGCTCGGTTTGCATGTGTGTGCCGGTTACTAGCCTAAAGGTGACGATTACAACTCTTTACAAAACAGAGGTCAGGGATGCTCGGTGGTTACTATGGTTATCAATTGATTGTAGGAAAATGCGTTTGAATGATTTAATAATATTATTCTTGATAGTAGCAAACATAAAAGCTGCTTAATAATTTGGTCACATTTTTGATACCTTGTAACTGGCCCCTGTAATCAATGTTTTGAGTCGCTTAAATTGCGCCATACTTCGTTTGTTTTTTATTCTGTAAATAATTATCATTGTCAGTTTGTAAACCAACACAACTACGTAAACGCCAGCTTTCAACAATATTCAACTTAACATAACAGAAACTTGAGCACCCCTGGTAGTCAATCGTTAACCTAACACAGCTGATGGTCAGTAGAGGTGTGTGCGTGCACCAGCAAGTAGAGTAGGAGTGGGAATGAAGTTGAAACTAGAGGAAGCTGTTTACCTGCGAATGTATGGATGAAGAACAAAAAGGGAAGTAGACGTGGTGGGAGCTGCGTATTTCGGGCGACATTCTCTTTCGATAGATTTTCTCTCTCACTCTCGCTCTCTCTTTCTCTCACTCACGCTCTTTCTATTTTGCTCACTCTCTTCCGAGGGTCGTATGTTGGACTCTCCCTAGCAACTAGACCGGACGGATAGTTTCAACCTTGCAGTGATCAAAAGAAATCATATTGTATTTTGTCTTGACCACACATGCACACCAGATAGATTCGAAGTACGTGCATCACGCAATAGGTTACCATAGTTACTTGCCATCATTACATCACGATGCATCGCGTTAGCTAAAATAGTGCACCACTCACCGAATACTCGAGAGTATTCGTATTCTCTCCGGAAAAACTCCCTTTAATCATATCTACCCACCACCCACCCACTGATACACGGTGCGCCATTCGCAGTAGCCTGTGGTAGCTGAAGATTCACCCTGTTATGTTTGTTCACAGTTCTCGCGCTAACCTGCCGGAAGGTGGTCATACGGCGACTCCAGCAAACAGTCGGCATCGTCGATTGCAATCGTTTGTTGCACAGTGAAAAGTCCGAAAAGTGCCAATAAGTGTGTGTTTGTCTCTTTGTACGATAAATTAACAGTGTGCTAGGACAGCAACAGCAAACAAAACAAGATAAAACTCTGCCAGTAAAGGAGTTTCAACGCAAAAGCTGCTACACTTCTTCTAGCCTGTTCTTCTTTGCATCTTTTTTGTTGTTGTCTGAACGGTTCCTTTCGGAGCCAACGAACTCATCTTCGACAACCTTTTCGACCCTTGCCGTGTGCGGGAGGGTGCGAATCGATTCGTGTCGCTGCTAAATTCCGCCCCAGCTTACCCACGGGTCCGGACGGGTTCTGCTATAACCAATTCCAACACCAGTCAAGGATGTGCCAGTTCAGAGTTTTCTAGCATCGTTCTACAGCGAAAGAAACATTAGAGTAAGTATTGCATGCTTTGGGTGTTTTATTCTGCTTTGCCTCTCTTACCTCCCAAAACAGATATACTAAATTGTAGAAACATTATTAGAGAAAGGAAAAAGGAAACATGTATGAACCAAGCAAGAGTGTTGACGCCAAACGTTCTTCTGCGTTGATATTAAGCGCACACTTGCGAAAACGTTAGAATGTCTTCATTACCAAAGCAAGCGTTGCGTTGTGTGCTTACACTCCATTGGTGGGTTGTGTTTTGCTGGTGTACTTAGATAAGAGAATAATAGGCTCCCCAGTTTTCCTTCCATCGTTACCTACCGGGGAGACATGACACCCATGGCGAAGTTGGCGGGCAACTTGCATAATCCATCAACCCGCCTCGCCTGAAATCAACCGGTTCGGTTTAGAATGCAATCAAATGGCAGCTTTTATGTGGTCGCCAGGTTCTAGCTCGCTGCACAACGGTGCAGTAACAACAACCGTCCACACAAAAACCAGTTGCAACACTTCCTCGGGGTGCACGACCTTGCCAAGTTGGTTCGGTCTAGCAAATGTGAGCGCGTGATTCGATTGCGCATGGATAGTTTTTCGAATGGAGAAGACGCTACACGGCTGTACGGCTGTATACTTGTGACTGCCGGCGCAAGATACCGCAAGACATTGCCATTCGCTCGGAGGCCATTCGAACCAAGGAATTGGACGAACTTGACGAACTTCCTTATCGTTGGCCCGAGAGTCCAACCGTCTACTTGAAAGGGTGGGTGAGAGGGAAAGAAGAGGGAGAGGAGGAGATGTGTGACGAAACAATACCACGCCACAGCCACAGAGCCAGACCCAGAGCCAGAGCCGATGCTCACATGTGTGAGGAGCGTCATGCGTTCTGCTTTGTTTTATTGCGATACCCTGGCCGCTTTGTATTTTGCATTTCTGTTTTGGTTTCTGCTTGCTGGGCAGTTAAAGTGTATGCGCGTTGGTGAGCCATTATTATACTTGCCTCGTACCGTTTTTTCCTCGAACGACTCGTGACCGAACAGATATGAAACGAGAGAGAGATATTTTTTATATTTTAAATAAAACTCTAATTGGTCACATTAATATAGTATTATTTGAAATTACCAACATAATTAACAATAACGACTGAATACCCGACATTGCGCTCGATGTAAAAAGAAAAAAGATTTTTTTATTAATTTTCTTTCTATTGCTTAGAACTTTATTAATCTATTCATTTATTTTCTACTGTTAGTTGTACATAAACTATTTTGTCATAATTGTTAGTTCTTCCGTCATTTTTTAATTAACGTTTCGTGTTACCTAATGGCTAGCCTGTTTAATAACAAGTTGAATAAAACTTGTCTGCTTGCAGTGATTAAACTTGTTTTATATGATTTTATAAACATCAATGTACTGCATGGTGGATACAATTTCCATCAGATAGGAAATAGTAGAACCATCAGAATTCATAAGAGAAATGTAAATTTTCCCGATTTGGTGGCCTTTTGCAACCTGCAGAAGCGTTCGTTCTATACGTAAGCTGCGAGATACACAGTTTGGGTGTTCTTCAGTGAATAAATAAATAAATAAATGCGCAAGCTGAAAGTAACAAGAAAAACGTCCAATCACTTTCTAAGTTTTAGTGCCAAAAGCAGAACAAAATTATTCGATAAGGAATATGGACCGGCAAACATCTGTCAAGATTTTAACCCAGACTGATGTTTCTGATCCCTGGAACATTGGTTGTACTAATTGACTTTTATATTTGCTATATTGGAACAAGTTCAACGATAGCGTGGCGTTCGATAGAAAATGAGACAAAACTTGATGTAAAAAGTATCTACTCAACTTCCAAACATTGCAACATTATAAAAAAGTGTTATATTTACTGCTGTTTTATGCGCTTTACATTTGAATACTTTTTAGATTCGTTCCACCTGCATACTTTTGTGGTGTCAACTTGTTACTAGAATTTGCTGTTTGCGTTCGGTACAACCCATCAGCTTCCCACAGTAGGTGGATGTGTTGCGGCTGTGACAAAGTAATAGAGTAGTAGGTTGGCAAGCGAGTGTAACGACTTGTGTGTAATTCGGTTTAAGCAAGCAGAAACCGTGTCCACCATATTGGCAAACGTGTTGATTTTTTAGGTGAACAACATTCCGCATCCGTCCTGTCGATGGAGCAACTCAAAATGAAAACCATCTCAAAACAAAAAACAACGTAAAATTCATAGTTGTGGTAGGGTAAATGGCACTATTTCTTCCCTTCGCAGAAAGCACGTACAATCTGCAGTGCAGCGTCGATCTAGAGATGGGAGAACGAATTCTTCCTCAGCCTATCTTAGCCTAGGTCGTTCATCGGCACGATCGTTATGATCAGTGTAAAAAACAACGAAAAAGCTATGAAGAAAAAAACTTACTATGGTAACATCTAAAACAATCACCATTGACCATTGTTATGGGTGTGTGAGTGTTTTTTTTTAAATTTGACATTATGTTTTTCTTTCGTGAAAGCAGAAAGACCAGTACCATCGTAAAGCGATGTAGCAACATGTTGTTGCGCTGCTTCCGAAAGCCGAACGAGGACACCATTTGTTGGCACAGGTCCAAGTTGGAAAACCGCAATTTTATCGGGCGAAAAGGGCCTGCGTGTTGATGCTGTTTCGGCCATGTTTGTTCACTACCCAATGACCTAGCGTCCAAGCGGCATAACATCGCTTCCGGACTGCTAGGCTTTTCACGTGACCTTGGGCAGACCGTTGATTTATATTCTGCTTGTTTTATTCCACCAATGCTACATGACAATGTAGCCCCTGTTTTTGCATATTCACATACATTCATGAGATTTATAGTTTGGGATACAGCATAGCTGTAGCTTCTTGTTTTTTTTTTTGGTTAATGTTATTGCTTCGGGAATAACTTCGGAATGCTAGTTCCGCCGCCGTGAAGCTGACCTCGCGAAAAATGGTCAACTCCGGATACCCTCGCGCTGGATTCCTTGCCTTATAAACCGGGCGTCAAGCTTTTTTCTGCATTATCAGAATTAGTTCTTGCCGATGGGCGTATATTGTCTATTGACAGTTTAAGAAGCAGCAAATTAACCTGATTGGATGCTAGGCTTGTTCCAGGATTCCCAGGGCTAGTTTCTAGCGGTGGACCTTGTCTTTCTGACGGATAGCCTTATTTCCTGAATGCTCAGGAGAAGTTCCTATCTGTGAAGTGTCGATCGAGCCCAAGCGTCTACCCAAGAATGACTCGAAGCCGATGGTATGGTTTCCAAGTTTCAAGTGTTTTATTTCAAATTTGTTTCCAGCTTATATACAAAATTTGAAACATAATATTGATATTGCTATTTCATTTCTTCCTTACGTTTAATATCAAATTCTCCAATATTTATGAATTTATGCTTACGCTTGCATGCAGTGATTTGCGGATGACACGTACTGATCGTTTGATAAATCATCGCTTATGCTTTGGTGTATGCTAATATTCCTTTTTGTTAAATTTTTTACTACACGTGGCTTATTAGTTTTAAATTGAAATCAGCTTCTTGCATACGCGTTTGTTTTACTATTTAATTCCTATATCGCGTTCGTAACAGTTAAAGTTAATGTGATTTACTCTTTTACAATATTACAATATTCTCATTACAATATTTTGAAAAAGTATGTAACTTCGATTCATTCAGCACTAAGGGTGGTAAATGCTACATACGGATTTGACTAATTTTTTCGAAAAAAAAAATAGGAAAATGGAAATATTACAAATAGACCCTTATCTAAGGGGGTGCGCCACGTGTAAGTAACAAAAGTACAGCTGATTCGTATCATTAATTTAAATGTAACCTTAAATGAGCGTTATATTTATCACGCAATTATACGGCTCGTATCTGTTTGGAAGATTTATCACGTGGTGCCGACGATGCTGCGTTTCAGCTTTCAAGCGCGCGATCGTATGTATACGCGCCCGTAATGACCGATAAGCGGTTTTTAACGAAGATAAACGGATTAAGTTGAGAGCAAATGAAAACAAAAAAAAACTACATACCTAACCGCGGCCACGAAGCAAAAGCACGATTTTACGGTGTAATGAATAAGCATCGGTCGTTGAGGCTCAATCTACGCGAGCGTACAAATCAGTTTGCGTACCAAAAAGGGACATAAAAGTGTTGTCAAGAACAAGTGATGTGCGATGTAAAACAATCTTTTGCACTCAAATTGTTGCTGACAAAATTCATGTTTGATATTGTAATCGCGTAGCAAAGCGTCAAAGTTATTCCTACCTTGTTAATGCTTTATTATTTATACTCATACCTGTCAGCTGTACAGCAAAATGATACCAATCGGACACCATTCGGTTGATGGTTCATTTCTTTTTCTGAGAATAACCATACTTTGCCGGTGTGTCACTGGTGTGCTGATTGTTCTCTTTGTGTGCAGGTTCTGGTTCCCAGTTAGCTGGAACAGCAATCTCCATGGAAATCTTCCGGTGATGATAGTACTACGCAACGCTACTACAACCGTGAAATCGGAATCGTTGTACCATTTTTCCCATGTTTCATACAGTGAAACAGGTGTAAATATCATCACCAACGTTCCATAACCGACACCCATGGAAACCTTTGCGGAGGTGGCAAACGGATGCTGTTGCCACTGCCTGCCATCCAATGGTTTTTGGGTTGCGTTTGATAAAGCAATCTCACCGGATAATTGTACACGATAATGGCGTAAATGTGGTGTTTCGCTTGCTGTTTCTGGTCGTAATGATGACGCTAACCTGCAGAATGCGTTGGTGGGAAACTGCAAAAAGAAAACCTGTAGAATGAACAGCCGGAAATGATGCCAGTGAAAAGCACATTATACAGAGGAATACATTCTAAAATACCGTGAATATGTTGTGTATTCTGTTGTTGGATGTCACGATATGGAGCGGGAGATGGTTTCGAAGGTGGACAAGAAGGCAGATTATCATAAAGGATAAATATTCTGCAAATTAATAACTCAAATGTTTCTTTTACTTTTGTTGAACTAGTAAACTTTATGTAGAACACTTTTATAACCAATTATGCTATCAAATAAAGGCATGAATATATGATATTTTCATAGATGTTATGTGTTATGTGGGATTGAAATGGAAAAACAAATATACCAACGGATTATCTTTGAAAAGGATAATCCTTGTGCTAATTGTGCATTGCTGATGCTGTGGCCTGAAGCAGTCGATTTTCTCATTTTTTTTTGTCGGATGTAAATAATGATTATAGTGACTCACTCACTGATAGTCCATTCACATGTTTCAAATTAACGATCTAATCGGTAATTTTGAAAACGTTCTATAAAAAACTGAAAACGTTCTATAAAACTTAAACTTAAACTTATAAAAATGCATAACGTGTGTGTTTACTAAAATTTATCAAAACAGAACAACTAGTACTAAATTAAGCAGTAAACGATATTTGGTGAAGCAGTATCAACTAAAAATGATCAAAAGTCGAAGTCGGTTGCTTCACAAATCACCGAAAATTTCTGGGAATCATTGTTTTATGATAATGTTGCTGCATAAACTCTTCGGTTCGTAACTTTATTAATTAATGGTATATTTATTCACAATGTTAACCTGCTAATTCTGAAACTTCAATAAATTTCAATAATAGTCCGATTTTTTCAAAAAGACTGATTGTACATCATCCCCCTAATTTCATAGTTAATTAATAAAGGTAACAAAGGCAAAAAAGAAAATAAATCAACCAACCAAATAGAAACGAAATATGCAAATACAAATTGGGAACGCTTGTTCACGTGTGGTTCACCATTCCATTCCGTTATGAATTTCGATGGTAGCGTTACCATCTGGTGTTAATGTCATCATAACACTCAGCAAATAGTGACCACTCGTTTGGATAATGAAACACCCCAACAATACCCACGTACGCCGCGTTCGCTGCTGCAAAGCGGTTTTGCGTGTGTAATGATTTTTATTTACTTTGGCTTTTCGCCACATCGTTGCAGCTAGCGCGATAGCATCAAAAGGATGCTTTACACGCCCTTTTGTTTTCGATTGTCCTGTCCCCGAACACCGGCAACATGCCTTCCTTCATTTCGTCGAGCGTTTTCCGTTATTTGCTTGTTGTGGTTGACTTAATTTATTACATTTATGACACTATTTTGTAACCGCCGTGTGTCATCGCTAAAAAACAAACGGGACAGAACATAAATTATCAACACTTTGAGTCCATAAACGGTTTGCGGTTGCATAAAGTTTGCACAATTTGTGTCAACTTGACTTTGTTTTGTTTTGTTTTTTTTTTCTATATATTTGGTGTGTTTAAAAAAATTATTTGACTTCCGTAAAATAGTAATCGACGTATGAATCGGATCGATCGAGCAGCACTACGTTGAATTAGTACGATTTATGTTTAAAAAACATTATTTACGCCCTCCCACATCTTAACTCCCCTTTATATGCTCACAAAAAAGCAAGTTCAAAAACGTTTCTTTCAGCGATTTTCCTCAATGTTTGTTTTGCTTTCGCTCATGATCCTTCCTTTTATCGTCATTATTCATCAAAGCGATGTTTGATGCCTTTTCAAAGCGGATTGACTTTCTCGCAGCCACCGGACAATGTTGTTTAGCCGTGGCATGGCGTGGCGTGTATCTATCCACGCCATTGCCGCGCCTATTAGTCTCGATCGCTTTCACTCACGTCGGCTGGGAAGCATCGGACAAAAGCCATTTTCGCGAACCATCAATCTTTCTGCTGTACTGGAAGCGCAGTACACCATGCCCGTACGTGTGATAGTGTTTTGCTGTTCCGTTCGCTTTTTTTTCTCCTTATTTTACATCTTTTCTTCAGCGTATTCGAGCCTGGACAGGCTGGCGTCACCTTTACTGTGTGGAAAGCATCCTGCCATCGTTTGGCGCCAGCAATGAATGTGTTTATCGATGTCGCCGTCTTTGTCGCCATCGTTTTCACCGTGCCGCTGTCGTCACGACCACATGTTGTGGGAAACGTTCAATGGTTCGTTCTTTAAGGATTAGAAATCGTAACCGAGCGTAACAGTGTGGTGTGATAACGTTAAAAAGAAGGAACTACACCAAAACAACTTTCTTACAAATTATATAATATTTAAAACAAAATCGATTTTAAAGTTTTTACTTTTAGTTTGTTGGTTGATTTGTTATGGTTGAAATGTGAACATACCCAGTGCTTGTGATATTAAAACATAAAAAAATGAAACTAATGTTAACTTTCTAAATCAAACTATGATTTTGTTGCTCACTTGGATTAGAATAAGAAAATCCTGGCCAGCAAACAAGAAACCTTTATCGAAGGCAGCTATTTTTATGTGCCCTACCAGGCGGCTCCATTGATTGGTTGATTGTTGATGCCCTCAGTGGAATAGCACAGTGGAAGGACGCCCAGCCTAGCCAACTATAAGGCACGTGCTAGGTTAAGGGTAAAGATATTTCGTACCTCCCGTCAAACGATCATTTGTCTCTGGCCACCCTAGCCCTAGCCATACACCTTCGCCCCCCCGGTTTTTTTTTGGAACGCGATGGAGGCGCATGATGGGTTTCACGAACGTTCGAGCTCGAGACAATCGTAGGTTCAAGGTTTTGTGCGCCTGTTTTGATTTTTTTTCCTTCCTCCTTTCTTAAACACCTTTAACAGCTTCAGCTTCTCCCTTTCCCACAGCCCAGCGATGACGCACACGTGTCTGCACGAAAACATAGGTTTACAGTACGAGCGTGTTATTAGTGTACGCTTCTCGGACAACCATTCCTTTTACGGGTTGAAGTGAAGGAAAGCAAGGAAAGCCGTGTGAACATCCGTAGCATGCTCGGTATGCATGTTTGTGGGTATTATAAATACATTAAACACTAACCCGCGGTATGTTATGGGACGGAACGGTTTTGCGGCTGGTATTCGTCGCCTCTTGCACGTGTATCAATCGATGGTAGTTGGAACCCGGTACTGCACGACCCATGTTTTCGAAAGCTGTTATGCAATAAACTGGGAAAATCTATAAATCGTGGGCAGTAGCTAGCGGTACCATAAATTGTATGAAACATTGATTTAATGGTTGTACATTAAGTTTAGACAGTTCTTCACTATGTTATAAGCGTAGGTCGCCAAAGTGTACCGGAAAGCGGTTTAAGTTTTTGCATAAAACGACCGAAAGCTATTTATTCGTTCTCATCGTTCTTCCTAAATGAACGGACAAAACAACAATAGATACATTTTCGTTTGTTGGTAAATATGAATAGGACATATGGCCATTAGTTGCCGATCCTAAAGGGAAAAGAGCTAGTTGCACAGCTTTACGTTGTTCAAACCAGCGGAGTAACTAAAGAAGGCCTAGGAAGCTGGATTGCTTAGACGTGCTGAGGGACTACCTCGCAGATAAGGAGAAGCATAAGATAAATATAAATTCATACTCATATTGTCAGTGAGCTTTTTGAGTACAAGAGATACTAAAGATACATTTCATCTATGTCCCATTCCTTTTAATATTTTGCAAATGTTTTATTAAAGAAATTTTAATGCAATATTTATGTATAAAACCTATCAAATCCTTTAAAAAAAATATATAACTAATGATATTAATTGCTTCAAAATCTGTATTTTATCAAAGTTAAAAATAGCAGGTAGTCCTTACCACAACCATGTCTATCGCAAAATATTTATTAATTAATTTAATTGATTTAATTAATAATGAAGCAACTTTTTATTATGTTACTAACAAGATGTAAACAACGGAAACTATAAACAATGGTATGTAAAACAAGTCCGGAAATGTGAGTTTCCGACAGCTAGGAAAAGATTGTAAACGTGGACGTTCCCCTTTATTGATTCATCCATTCATGCAGTCCGATCGTATGCTGCACTCAAACGTATTCATTCCGTTGTACGTTGCGATCGCAATGGCAAAGATTGCTCTGAATGATCATCATCGGGGCTGATGTAGTGCGTTCATGCGTCGGTTGAGTGGCCACCGGTCGGAGTCTATTCGATGAGCGGCGGCTATGGATCTGTTCCGTTCCGAACCGGTGAAGCAGTTCAGCTTCCGGCATCGAAGCTGCCACAACCCATCGAGCTCTCGGCCGAGTCGGCCAAACAAAAAACCTTTGTGTGGCGTTCAAGAGCACCATCACGGGTCGGGTACAATGAAACGTACCGACTAGTGCACGCGAACTGCAAACAGACATCGTTAAATCCCGCGGTGTGTGGTGGTGTTTGTGTTTCGNGGAGTCTATTCGATGAGCGGCGGCTATGGATCTGTTCCGTTCCGAACCGGTGAAGCAGTTCAGCTTCCGGCATCGAAGCTGCCACAACCCATCGAGCTCTCGGCCGAGTCGGCCAAACAAAAAACCTTTGTGTGGCGTTCAAGAGCACCATCACGGGTCGGGTACAATGAAACGTACCGACTAGTGCACGCGAACTGCAAACAGACATCGTTAAATCCCGCGGTGTGTGGTGGTGTTTGTGTTTCGCTTGGTGACCACAAGATGTGTCCGTTCGGTGCTTTGTTCGGTTGTGTGGTGTGAATTTCCCAGCTTCTTGTTCCGCTTGTGCTCGATCGATCGTACCGAGTGTGCCGAGTGTGCCGAGTGTGCTCGTGGAGGGTAAATCGGCTGGTGTGTGCTGCAGGTGGATTGCAGGTGGCCGCTAGTGTAACATTTGGGAGGGGTTTTGTTTTTGTTTATAATTACCCAATCGATTTGCTGTTGGCCGGGGGGAGGGTTTGGGGAGCATCTGTGGTAGGGCGCAAGTGTGGCAGTGGCAGTAACTCAACGAAACCGTTTGTTCACACCAACACAAATCATCCTGCAGCTGCACGGGAAGGTGTTTGGCCTTTGAGTTTTGTCGCTTTTTGTGTGTTTTCGTTTGTTTTGCTCTATTTGTGGCAGGAGTGCGAAAAAAAGGGTACGATATTTTTAAAGAACCAAAACAAACCACACCTTCAGCACGCACGCGCGCGCGTCACAACCGTGCGGATGTGGTGGCTGTTTTGGCTTAATGCTCGTTTCGTTTCGTGACCTTTGCAGAAGACGCTTCTGCGGCATTTCGGCCGATATCCACGGTGAAGACGCTCCGAAATTCGGTGTGAGTTTCGTTTTTTGTTTGTTGTGATGTACCTTCCAACAGGTGATCGAAGTGCTTTTGTTTGTAGTCATTCGTTCACCAGTAATGCGTAAGATTTGCATATGTTTCAAGTGCATCTACACCAACCGAGCAACAGTGAGCGCGACCGTAGAATAGTTGTCGCGCGGGAGCCTGCTGCTGTTTGCACTCTTCCTTTCTCGTCACGACTTTCACCGCCGTACGTAAAAAGATAACGATAGATGATAACGTGCCTATGTATGTGAGGTACAGTTCGAACAGCAAAACTGACGCCGTGGAAAGCACTAGCAGAACAAAACCGCTTGAAGGTGGTACGTCAACAGTACGGACGGCAGAAGAACGCGCGCGCGGCGCGTAATCGGAGAGGTTAACTGTCATCTCCCAAGTCAAACGTCATTCAAAGCCGGCTTCTGGAAGTGTCCGACTGTGTGGCATCAGTTATCAGTGTAGCATGATCTAAATATGTGAAGCTAACCAATCGTTCCGGTACCGTAGTTAGTGCCGCCTGTGTTTGTGTGTACGATTTACTTTCGATCGAGCGTTACGGAACATTTTGTGAGGCTTCTCGCGTGTGGATTGAATTGTTTGGGATGCAGCGCATTCCCTTACCGCGTGGTAGCTGTTTGACGTGATTTGGAGCGGTGTGATGGTCCATTGATGAATCAACTAATGAAGGTGGTTTTTCTGTGTTGTACAATATTTAGCACATTAAAGGCGCAAGGGTTGGCTGTAGGACAGTGAATTGTTGGTGGATTTTTCGATCGGTGTTTGTGATCCGCCACCTTTGGGAGCAGGATGGTACAGCAGATCATGGTAATACAAACGTAAATATTGTCAATTCGTTTTATTTAAAATAATATTGTACATGTGCTTTATGGTGATCAACAGGCGGAAAAATATTTTTTCGTAAAAGAATAAGATTTACTTTTTACCTTAAAGTTGATGCGATTATACTAATCTTATTTTTCACACGATGCTTTGCGTAAATTGTACGCTTAAAGTCCTTTAAACATCAAAGAGATTACGAACAGATGAATTCATATCTTCACTTCACTCATCATTAAAAGAATTATGAAATATCGTTCCTTTGCTGTCCGAGCAAGGGTTAATAAATAATCAGGTTGACCATTTGGTTGACCATACTAACCGTGCACTGTTTGTTTTGCAATCCATCGTAATAAAGACGAGTTCGCAGTGAAATGTACTGCGCCAAGCTAATTGTTGTGCAAATAAAAATAAATACATTTTCTACTGACGCTGCTCTGTAAGCATTTGACGAGCGAGAGAAACATTACTGCTGGTTTCTACGTGCAATCACAATCAGGTAGCTCGCTACAAACCGCCCGACAATTCGACAAATATTTCCATAAAGTTATGAATAGTTGTCCCGTAAAAAAGAAGGCCAAATACACAGGTTGGTGAACGGAGAGTGTTGCCACGATACAAAGAAAATTTATTATGCATACAGAATCTGTACACCTCGCTTTGTTTTGTCCCCGTATTGCATAATGTTCACTCCCATCAAGTTGTAATAAAGTGTAAGTAAATCGGCGCGTAACATGAGACGACAAAGAGAAGACGAATTAATCGAATTCCGCAATGGAATAACTTAATACGTCAGCTGTTAACAACGACAAAAACATCGTTTTCCTTACCACACATAAAACATGTGTTGTGATATTAATTTAATGGTTTATGTTCCTAAAAAGGGAAAGTATCACGACAAATGATATATTATGCAGTTGACAGTAGTCCATCTTCGATCGTTGATTAATAGTGTAGCATTAGCGTGAAGCGTCCAAACGCTTCAAAGAGTTAGTTTGTGTTCACACAGTGCTCAACGCATCCGCCTCCTGTGGACGAGCGGATGTTGAAGGGCACTGTTTTAATTTGTCACCGAGGAAACGATTTTTCCACCTAATTACACTTTAATTTTGTGTCGCCGGCAAAAAGGCAATCTCGAGGATGAAACATTGCTATCAGCGTAACTACAACCATACTTCTTACACGAGCACCTCGTTACCGCGCTGACCTACATTTCTGCACGATCTTAGTGCTCTGTGCTGTTTGGAATTGTCCAGAAGCAGAACTGTGTCACTAGAATCTGGTGCGGAAGTGCACTAGAACCCACAATCCAATTGATGTTAAGCCGAGAGTTGCTCGTGGATTTTACGTATAATTTATCATCCTTGCGAAGAAATGCAACTTGCAGCTTAGAGCATTTGGGAGGATGTTACTGATAGAAAGATACATCTTTGCTGATAAGTTCGATTCAGTCATTAGGGTTTATGTGCGCATCCGATGACCTAGAGAAATATTGTTAAATTGTTTGGAATTTTAATGTTCATGTTTTATACAGTTTTTATCTGTTATTCTCTCGTTTGCCTCAAACTTTTCCAAAAATTTCTCTACCAAGTTTAGAGGGTTTAACTATATTTTTACTTTATAATACTTTTTTTAATTGTACTTATTGTTGTTGCTACAAATAATAACAGCTTTTTCTGTTACACTTGAACGCATTGTTTTGCAGCTGTCACATCAAATCACTGTCGATTTGTTTACGATTTATGTACTTGGCTCAAATTTCCTCTCCAGTTCTTCGTGCGCTGTAAACATCGTTCGTATTCTGTTTGTTTTTTTTTTCGTTTCGGTTTCTTTTCAATTGTTTCCGGTCGAGAAGCGCTTGGTAAGCATATATTTTAAAGTGCTACAGTAGACCTCTTCACGATATACCAAGACCCCAGAACAGTGTACCGTAAGTGCATTATGACGCTACAGTGGATTGTTTACATCAAGCGTATTTGGTGTCCTCTGGGTGGATAGATTGCGCGCTTATTATTTTATAGAGCAGAATGCAACATTTTGAATCAAACGTCCGGAAATGGATACGTAATTTAAACATTTTTTTTCGCAGTTGAAAACCTGGTTGCAGCAGTTCTCAAGGAAATATGAAGGCGTGTGTTAACATTAACAAACGACGTATGGATGCAAGATTAATTCTTCTTTTGTGTTTAAAGAATCATTCCTTCCTTCTCGTTATTACGTACCCAACTCAAAAATGGATCAAATATTAGCAACTAACACTAAATTCTTCAAGACGGAATTTTTATGCCAAGGGGAAATATGGTCAGAAAACCTGGAAGTAAACACGATTGAGTTATTACCTCCGGACTCGGTAAAGGTTCTGATCTCGAACAAACTCTCAAGAACAAACTATGCAATTTTCGAAGAAGCCAATCAACGGTGAAACAACGATACGCTTGGTATTGGGGAAGGAAGTAACAGATAGCTTTACTTTGGAATTTCGCAATTCCACGAGTGCTGCACATGAGTTTTCGCAACGCGGCGGTCGCGTTCATAATTTATGTGGTTATCCTTCCGGAAACTATCTTTCCCACCGATTGGTAAAACAAACATTTCGGTAGCTAGTGTGAAACGATATGGCCATCGCCAGAGTATAGCGTTGCAGTAAAATTGCACGGTGTGCAAGAAGATTCCCGTCTTCTCACCTTACGAAGCAACCTGAGCAGCAGACTGTAAGCTGCTCATTTTGCATAATTTAAATTCGAGAACATTTTCACGAGCCACGAAATTGCTGCACACCTTACCGGATGATACGTTCTTTCCCTTTTTGGCCGCTTGGTCGGGATTCCTGTCGGAGGGCGGAAACTGCAACCGTGCGCTAACTGTGAAAGATGCAATCGGAAGCAACTTTCCGTACTGCGATCTAGGTCAATGGGCTTATCCATCCGCTTCATACTATTTGGTAGTGGCATTATCCGATGCATTGTATGCAGGTGCAAATCAGGTCTATTCTGGAGGAGAGAATTCATTCTTTTTTTTGTTGTTGCAGAGAGCGCATTGTAGTAAAATTAGAATTTTCAAAAGAAGGTAAAGGAACAAACTACACTCACAATGGGTGCCGTGCATCATCATCATCCTCAGTGTGAGAGCGGTAAATGAGCAACCAACGAGCTAAGATATGTGTGTCCTTGCAGCGATTTCAGCAGGACTTTCGGGATACAGTAAAGAGGACGCTTCTGCTGGTGCCGATGTGCTGGTGGTGGCGCTATTTTTAGTCACCAAGCTTCGAGTAGTATGCCGTACCGAAAGTTCACCATTAGCTCAGTGTCATCCTGTTATCGGCCGGTTGGTCTCACCAGGATCAGCACATACCATCAAGGATAGCTGCTACAGCTGGTGGACGGAGTAGCGAGAGATCCACCCGCTAGTAATCAAAAGGAAAACTTTCCGCAAATCCAATTCTGTGCCATCATGTGTTCGTTTCTTGCTAATGCATGGGCGAACCGTTTAATGATGTTTGATCGTTAGGCACGGTCAGGCTCAGAATCAATAACAAATGCTCTCACCAGTGTGGGGCTGGAATGGCGGACGTTCCAATTTTATCAATAAATTCTATCGTCTTTGCCATTGTTTTGTCGTTTTGTTCGTTTTGTTTTCTGCTGCGAATCTGCCGACTACTGTGCGCCACCAAAGCGGAAAACTTCGGGCTTCCATTTTGGGCTGTTTGCCAACATTGGGTACCACTATTTATATGCCACTCGTGTGTGTGTGTGTGTGTGTGTGGTACTGTGTTAGGGCTAATAGGTTCGAAGAAAGGGAAAATTCTCGAAACAGTAATTTCGCTTACTGTTCTTTTTCTTACCGAAGCCCTGGCAAAACAGATTGTGTTGGTAGCTGTTTGATAAATTGTGACAGTTACGGAAGCCGCATGTGAGGATGTGAATTGATGATTGAAGGTATCTGCACCACACTATCATGCAAAGCGACTTTGTGCTTTGATTGATTAGCGCTGGATGGAAGTAATTATCTTATCTTGGCATTGTATGGCTCTTTTATGCGTAATACTTTACTATTCGATCAGCTGGATTGTTCCAGTTTTAAAAATATCTTCCAAGGAATCAGTTATAACGCCTATCTAGCGCTTGGTTACAACGTAATGTTAACCGAATGGAAATGACAAGAAATCCGTTTGCTCCAGTTTAATTTTATTATCTACAATAGCAGATAAGTGAGCGTCGGCAATTTTTGCCTATTCTGTTCTTTCAAGCGCGGTTTAACAATTTTAGCATTCCATTATATGACATATTTGTCGCAGTAACTCATTAAATAGACTTCATTACACAAGTCTGAGAGAAGGTAGCGAGTGGAGAGTAAGTTGTTGTCCAGTGGAGATTGGAACTCCTCTTCTCGATCAGCTGATCGAGCCGCGTTTCGTGCGCGACAGACGATGGGACGTTGCCAAACAGATGACATTATCATTTTTCTGTCACATTCCCGCACGTATCTCACGCCACCCTGCCACATTGTGGCGTTGTTGGAAAGTTGTACAGCAAACAGAAACGATGATTAAATATTCATCAACAAGCTGTTGTGCTTCGGTTGGACGGAAGGTTCTGGCGCGAACCGCCAAAGATGGCCAAAGCAGCCGAATGTTGATGGGATTAGATCCCTCGAGGTGTTTTCTTGCGACGCTCGACGAGTGTAGTAAACCGTGATATGGTCTGTTATAAAAAAGTGCCAGTATACAACGCTTCCAGATCGTCGTATGGAGCCATCACCCTATCAGTTCACCATCGTAAACAGGTTCGCTGCATCACTACACGGGGCTACCCATCCGTTTGGCCGTTGCAATATTGCGTCACATGAATTATGCATCGCGGTTGTCGCACCGTTTACACCGGATGATTGGTGTGTATGTTGAAATTTTCCGACAAAAATCGTACGATGTACGATGTGTGCGCGTCCCTCTACTGGCTTTGGTCTGTGTGCGTTTCTACCATCGCCAGCTGAGCAGAGCTGCGCTTGTAGCAAGGGAGCCAAAAGGGAGAACAACATTCGCGCACTAGTGAAAGCCCCAAGTGTTAACCGACCGGTAACCGGTGCCGGCGCGAGGAAAGCAGCGGAACCGAATGTAATGTGCACGTTTTTTTGTGATGGGAGTATTTTTAAAATTTATTATTTGCCGGTAGATGAAAAAGATGCTCACGTTTGCGTGAGATTTGTGTGTTAACCACGGCACCTTTTTGTTTTGTGTGTGTGTGTTTTTTTTTGTTCTTGTCAGTGTACAATTATGGGACGAATGGTCGGCGCATGGATTGCATTTGCTTTGATTGTTATTTTTATCTTGTTTTGTTTTTCTTCTTTCTTTAATTTGTTTGCCCTCTCTGCCTGTGCTGCCAACGGTGTCAGATAGATAACATTTTATACCGCGCGATCAACAAAATTCTGACAACGTGCTTTATTGGGGTGTACTAATGGGAACGAAAGTGGCTTGCACTAGGCAAGTTCAAGGCCCATTTACTTTGTAGTAGCATGAGAAAACTAACTTTTTGCCCACAACATTGTAGCGCCTACCGCACCGGTAGAGAAACAGTTCTGAAATCATTAATGGTAATCGATTTGAAGGTGATTTTAAGATCGTCATGAGTTTACCCTTTCCTTTTGGAGCATGATGAAAGATTTAAAAATCTCAATCAATCTTCTGAAACCCAACCAAAAACAGCTGGCCAAACGATAGATTTGCTTACGGTTGCTTATCGCTTCCATTCGACCGGCACGAACCTTTAAGGTTACTCTTTTCGCTCGGTAGTTGCGTTTTGGTGATTGTTCCTCTGTCACGAACGATCCTCATAGTGTGTTCCATGGTCATGCCGAGCACATGGCATGCGTTCGTCGTCCAAACGCACATGTGCTGATTATGAGCCCGCTATCAGCAACCCGCCAGTAGACCATACAATTAGAACAGTGTCGAACAATCGGTCTCACCATTGGCCATCGTCCGATTTGCTAGGAGGTGTGCTTCCCGTTGGGTTTGAACGGCAACCGAACACAATGACAGCACGCACGCTGGGCGCTATCGATCAAAAAGAAAGCGCCAAGCATGTTGTGCAAATCCTTCGCCCAAAACTCGGCCGACGTCCATGACCCAAGGAAAGCTGAACGATTAGGTAACAGAAGCGGGATGACGTTCGTTTGGACCTCCCGTGCCATTGATATTTGGTGACCGCATACACGTGAATCGATTGAAATGGGCAGAATGGTGTGGTAAAAAAGGCGCACCAAAAGGTCATCGACATCAACTGTGCGGTGCGGATCGAAACGGAGATGAAAAAGGAACTGCTCATTATACTTGGCATTATCAAGGTCGCTCAAATAAGGAGTGCTGAAGTTGCTCACTTAGCAGACTCTTTAGAAATAGATTAATCATTTTAATTTATGTTGGTCTTGTAAGATGATATTGCGGCTCATAACATTTCATAAAATCTAATAATAGCTAATCGGATCTGTGCACCATCACGTACCGATAAAAATCTGACAGCACGCAGCGACTGTAGGACAAACACCACCACCACTACTACTACTACTACTATCAACTACTTCAGCCAGCCTCATTCTAGAATTCTCGCTCCTCGTAGCATGTTTGATAGCGCCCGGCAGGTTTTTGTTACTATGGCCATTCGGCTTCCTTGTAGATAAGGAGTTGGACGCCTAGGGTTAGAGTTGTACTAAGACCGGTTGCAAAAAACCGATTACTCTTTTAACCTTAGTACTACTTTTTCGAAGGTGTTGACGGTTTGACGTGAGCAAGTGTCGATTGTTGCGAATAGCGCAGAAGGGTCCATTATTATTTCTTATCTTTGCAACCCAAATAATTTCAGCTGCTCAATCAATCGATTGAACCTGACTATGAGCACATTGGTATGTAGATTCGGAGAGCATTAGAGCTGCCGATAAGAGCAGAGGTAGAGTGTTTGATGTTGGATGACTCTTATCGTCTCCAGGGACACTAGTGTCATGCGAATATGTTCCCCGCTGTATTAGTATAATTTATGAGTCTGGTTTGACGGTGAAAGATGTTCCAATTTTCTGTATAGTTGCAATTTTTTGAGTACTCCATCTGCTGCTAGTAAGAAAAAATACACTACGCACCTGACTGACCTAGAAACAGAGTGTTCCTGGACGGAGGGTTGTACTACCAGTATTACCGATCGGTATATGAATAGAGCGTAGCGACCCTCTGGCTGTTGGACACGACGGTACACGAGTTAATCACACCAAACTGCAAAGTGTGCTGGTTCGCACTTATTCTAATTCAATCTAGGTATCGTGCGCGTTAGTCCTCGTGGCAAAAACAGGCAACCACGGGGCTGTCGGAAGCAGCTTTTGTGTTTCAATCTCGTTCAATATCGGTCCCGTTCTTTTGCCACGTTGCTTCCTCTGGTGCGATTCAACCATTGCATTGGCGCTGGGCCAGTATAATTTTGTGCTCTAAAGGTTCCGGCCGAAAGGCCTTCTTTGGGAAGGCGATAGAATGACATTCAGCTCCAAATTGGACTACGCGGACGGCCCATTGATTGTGCACGGAACGAAAGTAAACCGACGCAACACTTGTTCCGTGATGGGATGTAATGCGTCACGGGTGTCGCATGCCCATCGCAACGTTGTTCACTTAATGAAGGTGATTTTAATGTCCACTTTGGCGGAAGCGATGACAACCGTTTTGTCGTTGCATCGGGCTCACCGGAAGATGTGTCCGGACAGTTGGCAGAAGCGTATGGGCTTTTTCAATGCATTAATCAACGAACGGGCTGGTGCTGTGTGCGCTTTGGAATGAAATGTTTTTTTTTTTTTGGTGTGGCCATGGTGATGCATTTGGACAGTATGATAGACATGCTAATTCTGATTTGTCAGAATTTTGCTGACATTACTGGGAGCGTGTTGAATAGATAAGATACAGTCTGTTTCCGAGTTAGGCGGATTTAAAAACGGGACAGTTTATGAAGCTTTTTATGATTTTATGGTTTAAAAAAAGAACATAAGGAATTAGGAACGAACGCGATATTAGATATACATACGGGTTTCTAGTGTTTTACTTTTTTATCACCTCAACAGTAGACATTTTTAACCATAAACCACAATTATTAAAAAAAAAAAGCCAAAAACATTGCATTTGTAAGCATTTTTGTACATAATTCATTCCAAGATTTGCAATAAACATGAAATCTCCCGCAGAATAAATTATTTAAATAAAAAAATGCACATGCATAAACAATAGCTGTGTGTGGCGACTGGCGATAGGGTTCAGTCGCCAGGGCACACAGCGTATAGAACGCATTACATCAAATAATGGTTATAAAACGTAACATTTTACTGTCTAATATAATAAGTTTCATATTTTATTTACTGGATAGGTAAGATGAGTCGCTTTTTTATATACATTACATTTGTATAACGTTACTAGCAAATGAGATAGATTCGTGTTTTTAGCTGTTCCACGCAGTCTGTACCTGTGACCCGGGAAAAGATGATTGGATGCAATTAAACAATTGACGACAGTACGTTATTCGATCGTTCAGTTTAGTTCTATTTCTTAATTGCTATCGAGCGGAGTTGTCGTGTATCAATCGATCAACGCTTCTCTCACACCAACGGCTGAAAAGAGATGTAGCTTCGAACTTCGAAAGTGTTGATCTTCCTTACATAGTCCATTGGAGCCAATTGTGCTACTTCTAATGGTTTAATTAATGTAGCCCTAACGTAACGCAAGGGAGACGAGTATCGTTTTTATGTAACCGTTTATCACTAGTCACAAATAATATTCATCGGACTAATGTTTCCCCTATACTCTTCTTCAATCTATTACAGATTCATCGAATCGTGCCATACAGTATACGGATAAAACCGCATGGACGCCTTTTTCACGAAACGTAGGCAACATTACGCGACTGGCGGTGATTTTCACTCACCATCCCCGTACTCAAAACAAGCGCAACGTAGGAGAAATATTTTTTCCGAACAAGAGGTAAGCAGTAGTACGGCAAGCTTCTTTACGGCCAGACCCGCGATCAGCCAATGAATTGCGTTTGTCCCTTTTGCAGGTGTTCCGCATGCTCGCCCCCCAACTAGATCCATTAGCAAGGCGTCACGATCGCCATAATCGGGAAGAATGGATATTATCAGAGCGCCTGGAAATATTAATATTAATGGTAATGACAGCGGCGGCAGCAACAGTCTGGAGCCGCTGTTACGCAGTCCCCAAGGGGCTAAAGCAAAGGACAATAACGGTGGGAGCGGCCTCCGGCAGCATAACTTTCCCGACGATCGGCAACCCCAGCAGGGTGGAAGGAACGGCCTAAAGGGTACCACGGCGCCCGGTTCGACGGCGTCGGTGGCGTCCACCGTAACTACGCCGCATCGTCAAACACCGCCCCAGTGCCCGTCCACCGACTCGGGCAACAGTTCCTGTGTGAGCAGCGGTAGCAACAACGGTGCTGGTAGCGGCAGCGCCGGTGGTGGTGGTAGTTGTAGTAGTGCTAGTGCTTCCGGTGGTGGTGGTGGTGTAGTGGATGATCCAGAAACTCAAAACCGGCACCGACCCGCACGATCATCGTCCGCGTCATCGCTCAAGATTCGAAATATTTACGTAAACAGAACCTATGATGATGAGTCGCTAAAGGGGGGTGCCGTGCGTGCTGGTGCCGATACCGGTTCGGCCGTTTCGATTTCCATCGATGAAGGAATTGACGTGAATGTGTGTGTCGATGCGGGTGGTAACACGTGCGAGGGTGGTCCGGTCGGTAGCGAGGGGCACGACAATGCGGAAGAGGAAGAAATAAAACCATTGCTCGAGGTGGCGCATGAACGCCGGAAGACGAAGAGCATCGTGAAGAGTCCGTCGAGCCAAAGCATCGGTGAGAAACCGGTGCGTCAGCTCAGCTTGCAGTTCAGCCAACCGGAGTCAGTGATTGTGGCTGAACGGCCGGTACATCATGTGCAGTTCAGTAGCGGCAACCGATACGCCAATGTACCCGGTAGCGACGGTGGCGAACGGCCGCCACTCGGCGGTGGAACATTCGGCACCCAGCCGGGGCTCGGTACGAGCGCGATAGAACCGCTCTGTTCGAGCCCGGTCGGTAGCATCCTGTCGCACGGTTCGGCAACCTCATCGTCCTCGTCCGGTTCGTCATCGTCCTCATCGTCGAATGAGAACAGTTCGCTGGGTGCGTACGCGGAAGCCCGACCACCGGATGGTGGCTGGGGCTGGGTTGTCTGTTTTGCCTCCTTTATGGTGAACCTGATCGCGGACGGTGTAACGTTCAGCTTCGGCGTAATGTACATTGAGCTGCTGGCATATTTTGGTGAAGGCAAAGGGAAGACCGCCTGGGTTGGGTCATTGTTTATGGCGATGCCACTGCTCTGCGGTCCGGTCGCATCGTTCCTAACCGATCGCTACGGTTGCCGAAAGGTGACGATCATCGGCTCGATACTGGCTTCCATCGGATTTGCGCTGTCCGCGTACGCTACCTCGATCGAGATGCTTTACCTCACGTTCGGCATACTGTCCGGGTTTGGGCTTAGTCTGTGCTATGTTGCCGCAGTGGTTATCGTTGCGTACTACTTCGATAAGAAGCGTTCCTTCGCGACGGGACTGTCGGTGTGCGGCAGCGGTATCGGAACGTTCGTGTTTGCCTCGCTAACGCAGGTCCTGCTGGACGAGTATGGATGGCGCGGCACGACCCTTATTCTTGCCGGTGTCTTCCTCAACATGTGCCTGTGCGGCTTGCTGATGCGCGATCTCGAATGGACGACGCACAAGTCGAAGCAGAAGCGCCGCAAACAGCAGCAGCAGCAAGCGGATTCGGTGAGCAACAGCACAAACACGGCCGGCGGTAATACGAGCGTTCTGATGGGCAACGGTGGCATCATCGATGGAGTGCCGATCGGAGGCGTGATCGGTGGTAATGGAGGGCTTGCAGATGCAGCCAACGACCATATCTACGATCTGGACGATCCGCGACTTTTCAGCTCACTGATAACGCTTCCGACGTTCCTGCAGAATGGTAGCGGGCAGGATAAGATTACCCTGGAGGTGTTGGCAATGCTCAGCAAACAGCACAACATACACGATCACCACGTGCTGCAGAGTCTTCCGGCGGCCCGTATGAGCAGCTCGCGAAGCTTCAGCCAACCGCTGTCGCCACAGAGCGGAGATAACTTAGCAGATCTCAAGGAACAGGAGCAGGATATCGCAAAGGCAAAGGCATCGGAAGGAGCAGCAGCAGCAGAGTCGACGGACCTAAACAGCGACGATAAAGGGGAGGATGCGAAGGAAGGCAAGCAGAAAGACGGAGAATTGGCAAACGATGGCACGGCGGCGGTGGTGCAGCCGTCGCGTCACCGAGCAGCCGGCGGTCAGCGGTTCGGTGCAAGGGGACGGAATGGGGCTGCCACCGATGCCGTCGGTACCTCGTACGAACAGGGCACCGTGTTGCCGCCCGTGTTCCTGCGGCGGGTGCACAGCCACAGCACGCGCGGTACGGCCCCGCCGTCCGCGGGGCCACCCGCCGCGACCGCTTCCTACCTGAAGGATCTGCGGATGCACCGCCATTCGCTAACGTACCGCGGTGCTATGCTGAACATTCAGCGCTACCGGCTGCGGGCCTCCTCCTGCCCGGACATCTACCGCAACTCGATGACGACGATCGCGAAGGAGAAGTCCGCCTGGTACCAGGGCGCGGAGGAGTTCCGAACACTGCTAGTCAGTATTCTGGACTTCTCCTACTTCTCGGACGTGCACTACCTGCTGTTTGCCATCTCGAACTTTCTGCTCTACACGTTCTACGACGTGCCGTACGTGTACCTCGGTGACAATGCGTCCCAGATCGGGTTTTCCCACGCCCAATCGTCGATGCTGATCGCGATCATCGGCATACTGAATATGGTCGGCGAGGTAAGTTTGCCGGCGTGCGTCCGGACATTAAAATGTGTTGGCTGTTGGCTATCGCTTCGCATGTAGTGGTTTGTGTGGTCAAAGCTTGCGACATTGAGTTATCCATTCCGATACACCGCATGTTTTTTTTAGTTCAAATTTAAATGTGAAACAAATGTGGTTTTTAGTTGTTTTTTATTTTAAGGTTTCATGCTTGTCCAAATTGGTGTTCTTTTAATTAGACTTGCTGCATGTGCATTTGCTTTCTTTGAGTCATAGTTGTGTTACACAATCCGTATATTTCACTGTAATGTGTTTCATTGGTTTCGAAATATTAATTTGAACTTGATTTATAACCTTTACAACTATTTCATAATTATATTATTTAGTGGCGTGCATTCTAGATTTTCTTGTAGATATTCCTTTGAACCTTCTTCTTTGTTTTATTGGTCGAAGTTCGAAGAATATTACATCGTTTGAAAAAGAGTCCCACATGTGCAACACGATGTAATATACAGTCAACCACCTCATGACGAGTAAACATAAATTCTACAAAGAAAACCTATTCCAATGAGCCACTTTTTTTCGCTGCTTCTAGGCATTGGCATAACTCGAAATATTGAAGAAACTTTGGGCGATATCAGTCCATTCAGAAGCTGCTCAGATCAATTGTTCAGGATTGAGGAATAAAAATAACTTTTAATAATTTAGAAGAGTTTCTAACGGAGCAGTTGAAAGACCTATGAAGAACTCATGGAGTTGATGATACCAAGAAAAAAATCTGAAGCAGAAGATAAAACAAATCCTTAATCATTGTTCAGTCGGTTAAAATAATCGGAATGTTTCAACTATTTGTAACAAATGTTGATTGACGGTGTGGAATATAGTCCATTCTACTATTTTAAATCTTTATGAGAGGGTTGACTGTATATAGTACTTGTGTTCTGAAACACATCCTTTAGCTTGTATAATTTTAATTTGCCTTCCTTTTTCTATGCTCGATCGTCTGCAAAGCACGCTCTGGCTCGTTTGCATTTGCGCAGCATGCACCGATTGCTCGTTCTAGTAACTTGCCGGAACGTCTCGGAATATTGTGATATGACATCTTAGCTAACCGTTTATGTTCCTTCGAACACAGATCGCACGAACGATCACCAATATGATCGTTTGTGATTTATCTTTACGTTTCAAATGTGCTGTACTTTTTTTTCTAGAAAAAAGAATGAGATGCAATTCTTACCAAACACAAGTACAAATTGATCCGCTCGATTCCGTCGCAAGAAGGATTCATATTGGAACTTCCCTTCCCACCAAAACCGTATACTTCCTACTGCACCCCGTTTGAAAAGTGTGGTCTATATATCTTTCTATAAGTGTCTATTATATACCTTTAAACCATGCGTGCGTATATATATATATGTGTGTGTGTGCCNACGTTTCAAATGTGCTGTACTTTTTTTTCTAGAAAAAAGAATGAGATGCAATTCTTACCAAACACAAGTACAAATTGATCCGCTCGATTCCGTCGCAAGAAGGATTCATATTGGAACTTCCCTTCCCACCAAAACCGTATACTTCCTACTGCACCCCGTTTGAAAAGTGTGGTCTATATATCTTTCTATAAGTGTCTATTATATACCTTTAAACCATGCGTGCGTATATATATATATGTGTGTGTGTGTGCCAGTGTACGTGTTGGACTACGAGTGGGAACTAGAAACTAGAACATTTTGTTAGAGTAGGTGATCGCATTGCTGGACAATGATTTTAATATGTTTTCGTTTTCTTCTCCTTCGTTGCGGATACTTTCCAATTCATATGATTATGATGTGATCCTAACTGATGCACTGGCCGTGAATTCTGGAATGCCCTTAGGTTGTGCTTGGATGGATGGGTGATCGGAAATCGGTTAATGCTAACTACACGTACGCCATCTGTATGGCACTGTGCGGACTGGTGACGGCGCTAGTGCCACTGTTCAAGGATTACACGGTAAGGGAGACACAGAGATTGAGACATATTGAAACATATACCAATATATATCTACTTGCACTTTCAGAGTCTCTCCGTATTGGCTGGTGGATTTGGATTGTTTATAGCAGCGAACTATTCGTTGACCAGTATTATCCTGGTGGAACTGATCACGCTGGAGCGTTTCACCAATGCGTACGGTTTGTTGCTTCTTGTGCAAGGTGTTGCGAATCTTGTTGGTCCACCACTAGCAGGTACATCCACGCGTTCCTGATTCCTACGGAGAAATATCGCAAGGCTATCAACACTAAACAACAATTATCGCGTATCTTTTTCAGGCTGGATCTCGGATCTAACAGAGTCGTACGATTTGGCATTCTATTTGGCCGGCTTTTTCATAGTCATTTCCGGTGCACTATTGCTGGTACTGCCCACGATCACGAAGGTGCGCAAAATGTTGGATAAAAGACGGCGCAGTTCCGGCCTTGCCAGCGCTGACACCATCAAGCTTAACAAAAAGGTAATTGAACAGAGATAAATGAAGGTTGTCCATAACCTAATGCATTTTTTTTTTCATTTCGCTTACAGAGTTCTTCCGCCAGCTATCATCAGCACAACAATAATGTCACCAATAAGCCGGTCGTGCTGGATCTGAAAACGACGTACGTCAGCAATGGTAAACGTATCGTCACCGGTGTTGATGCCAAGAATGGTTCCACACCGAATGGGGTTAGCACGGGCCTTAATGGCTACAAGCTGCCAATGGAAGAAGGTGCCACTGTTTAGGATGCACAAGGTGGTGTGATGCGCAAGATGGCCATAGTATGTACCCGTCGGTAATCGGTTTCTTCCATAACATTGTAACCCGACAGCGCGAAAACTTTATTGCGTAGAGAATTCCTTCCAAACAACTTCAACTGTACAGCGGAGGAAGAGCGGTTCGATTTGTCATGTCTCTAGTTTGGAAAGATGTATTCTTGTTTGAGTACTAGCATTAAGTTTCCCTTTTTGTGCGGATAAATTTTGGGTGTTCGTTTGCGTTTGTTTTCATTCTTGTCACGATAACCTAGCTAAGGAAAACAAGCAACACCCGGTAGACGATACCTGGGGTGGGAACATATACCTCAGACTTATTCACTAACAGATATCAATATTTTCATGAAACTATGCAAGACATTAATGTAATTTCACAAAGAAACTAAGGCAAAACCAAAACTACACTACTCACAGCGTGAAACAAATGATTTCGCAGAGGATATATTTCTCGTTATTGGATTAGAAGAGTTTCAATGCAATCGTTTAGTTAGTTGTGCTACATCTAGAGGTTATTTGAAACATTTTGAATTTGATTTAATCGTTTTTGAAACCGATTTTTTTTTTTAAAGTGTTGTTTGGTTATCAAGTAAAACACACAGCAAACATGTACCAGTAAATATATAACACATTTGACGCTATAGGCACACTATTTATAAAATCATAATCAATAATACACCATAGATCAACTGAACATGTTAAAGAGATTGACAAATGCGTATGGATAAGGAAACTTGTGGACACATTTGCATTTCGTTCAATTTGTATAAAACAAGCCGCCTGGCACATTACATTGTGCAGCACATTGGGAGCCATCATAAACATGATCTTTCACAGGCAGAATAATTGGATGAAACGGTTTGTTTTTAAGAAGCAAACTGGCGTGAAAGTGATATCTTGTAAATGGAAATGCAATGACCAACTTCATTAATGAAATAGTCCATATTAAGCTCAGCGGCTCTCATCACTACGCCATATATCTTGACACGTTGGAACCATTGTTGTTGATCAAACGCAGTCGCAATATAGATTTTTCACAATACAAGCATTCTATAGCAGGAAAATCAGAAGCCACAAAAAAAAGATTTTGCCCACATATATTAAAGCTTTTCGAAACAACTTGAACGAACCCCGTTCGTGGCGATGTGTTTTCAGGGGACAATGAAACGTTAAAAAGTTGTAATATTTGCATCTTTACTAGAAAAAAGGGAAACTTTATGAAAATGTATGGTAAAAAAAATACGCATTAATAAAGCGTCCGGTGACTGGAAGTAAATGTGTTGGAAGTAGAACTGAAAATGGGGACAACACTAGGTAGAAAGAGGGAAAAAAAGAAAAAAATAATATATATATTCATCAGCTGTGATCACCTAGTATATTAATAATTAAACTAAAGCTAGTAAAGCGATGCTAAATAGACACACAAATTGCAGTCGTGTATTGAAAGACATATAGCATACACCTAACACACGGAAGGGAACGGCACGATGGTTAGGATAGGGAAAATACGACCAGCAATGAAAAGGGTTTTGTCGCGGGGAAATCTAACCCGTGATTGGTAAAAAGACAATGTTTTATTTTCAAATAGCAAGCAAAAAAGGGGGTAACTTGAACGAGGATAATATAATAAATCTTCTGGTTTGTTTTCAATTTCAGTTTGTTGAAACAATTTAAAGGACAGTGTTGCGAATAAATAAAGAAAAAAGAAAGCCAACCAGTTCGTATAGAATAGTGGAAAGGCATGCAAAAGCTGCTGTGAATGGTAAAGAGAAATGGATATAATTCAACGATAAATATAACGGGATCAAACTCAACCAAGATGAGGCTATGCTCACGCAAAACAAACAAACACACAAAAAGAGTGGTAAACTAAATCAGGTGTACACGTTTCTGCCAAATAAGAAGAAAGACACGAAGGTAAGAGAGAAAGTCAAAACCAACTATATCAGCAGATTTAATCGATATATTTTGTATTGTAATTATTACATCTGAGCAAACCATCCTCGTGATGGTGAAAAAGGTAGTACAGAGAAGGTACAGAGGAGTGTGTAAAGAAAAGCAGGTTGAATTCTATTTTCGAACAATATAAGTTTTGTAAGTAAGTACGCTAAATAGCTGTTTTTGCTTTTCGTTTCTTTCAAACGTAATGTAACAAGATTTAAACAGAACAAAAATTACTCCTTAAAACGGTATATTTTGCAGTGTTTAGAATGTTTGGTAAACGAAAAGGAAAATCGGTATGCTTGTGACGCATTGCGTAGACAGGAAGGATGCCAGCGAATTGACGGCGAAACGCATGCCAAACGGTGGGCCGATAATTGGAACCATCTAGAGCGAACGGACAGGGCTCGAAACGGTAGATGCGAGATAATAATTACATGCCACCATGTAATGACACGTTACTCTAGAGAATAATCTAGTAATTTGAATTTAACCAAGAACTTAAACACGCGTTGTTTAAAAGGTTTGAAAGAGCTGCGAATGACTCACACACATATGCGGTTACTTACCAGGATACACACCAAATTGGAGTAATTGTGTGAGGTAAAGAAAAGAATTACAATGTAACACACCACTTAGAACCCGAGAGAAGCACACAACTAATTGAAAAAGTTCACGCACCGACAGGAAAATTTCCATTTACCGAATTTTGGGACAAAGATGATCCGGTTCTAATGCAAGCTAGTGTGGAAAAAAAAAAACATGTTAGAAACAACTTTAAAACCAGTTTAACTTACATACAAGACATCGGAAGGGCATTGCAAGAATGCAAGAATGAAAATGCGCCTATAAACAGCGAACATGTGCGCGTTAGCTGAATATACTCGGCACACAAACGTACGCGTGCTCGTGCACGTGCGTTTTTTGTGTGGGTATAGTAAAATGTAATTTTTTCTCGCTGTTAGGTACAGATAAACAAAGGAAACATATAGCAAAAAAACAAATTATAACGTGACAGTGGAAAACAAATCTCTAAAATAAAGCTCGTTTCAATCGAATTTGCGATCGTTTGCTGTTGTTTAATATTTATTACTGCATTTGGTTTTTTCTCTGTTTTCTCGATTTGTAGACGATTTGAAGACATTTTTTACTGAGTTACTAAGTGATTGAAATTGTGAAACTGAAAAAAAGAACCACTTGGGAAGTATACAAAAAGACACTAAACATGTTTCAATTACCTTTGCTTCATTAATATAAATTGAAGTTTTACGAGGAACACACGAGTTTACGAAGAACACAAATGAAGGTCATTTTAATCCGACATTTGACCTATAGCGGAAAAGCGATCCAACAAACAACTTTGCCGACCGGAACATGGTAAGAAGCCACGAATATTTCTTTATTGCCTTTTCAACCATACCAACAACTCTGTCTTTGTAGGTGCTCATGCCCGGGAACGGGAACGGGACAGGTTGTGGCAGGTGGCATTATGTCTCGACACACACAACTGGGTCATTCCCGAAACCGTAAAACAAAAGCAAGAACAACAAAAATCAAACAAAAAACCAAACGAATCCCGCTCCCCTTCACAACCGGGAGCAACTGACGCGATTGAGTTATTGCATCGGTTCGCTACCAATTCGTACACCGATGTGTGCCGAAATGCAGAAGGTGATCCGTCCGGGTTTGATCACGCAGGACGCCGCACCCAACGCAGGGCAAAGGAGAGAGAAAAACAAAACGCCAACCGGGCGGCGTTGATGCGTTGCCCAGGGCAGCGGGCCAGCCCTTTTCGGTCGGGCATTTCTTTCACAACTCCCTCCAGGTTTCCCGCACCGGTAAGGCATGTGTTTGTTGTTGGTATTGTTTTATATTTCCACTGCGGAAGCTAGAAGCGTGGTGTCTACCCCCGGTCTGTCTCCGTACTTGGGGTGGGAGGGTGGTTTGAAAGAGACAGCCAAAAGTGTGCGAGTGTGCGAGAGTGTGTGCGTTAGGAATGGGGAAGCATCGGTTTAGTCGCGCGTTGTTCGTCCGCCGGATCGGTAACGGATTTTCCCGACGGAGGTTTTTGTACGGTGTGCCGTTTCGTGTACCGATCATCGTTACAGTTTGCTGGTGATGCCATAGTCACCCAAGTGGCTCATGTGTGATCAGTGCGCTTTGCAGAGTGCTCTTGCCTTGCTGTTTGTGAAATCTGAAATTCGTTGTTCTGTCACCATTAGCGGTTTACTCGAAGGGCGAACGGGGGCGTCCTGCCGAGTGCCACCACATGTCACACGAGCTGCGGAGGGCCAACGCAGCGAAGGGTCTCCACCTAGTCGACACAGACACAGACAAGAGCACAGGATGCAAGAAGAGGAATATGTTCCATTTTTGTCTCTTCGTATGCCTATAAATAGTTGACGCGTGATCGTGCGGAAATCGGATTGGTTTTGGTTTCGAAACAACATTTCAGTGCGTCCGTGCGTTCTTCCTTTGGCTTATTGCTGTATGTTTCTCACAGCGGTGCGAGTTGTTCTAGGTGTTCTTCAAATCACGCCATCTTTATCACATCTCTCCCTCAACGTCAACTAGAACAAGCGATATATACAACTGCTTGTTAGTTAGAGAAAACGGTGATCTCTGTGGCTTCCACATTGAAGTGCACCCGAAGGGACACGCCTTTACAACGCAGGTTACTTAGGGAACCGGAAGGAAAATTCCATCGGATTTTTGGTTTTTTTTTACTTCGAACCGCCACTCTTCAACCGTCGATGGCTCGATCGTACCGAAGCGGAAAATGTTTAATCAATCAAAACCATAGCACCGCTCTGCATCCAATTGCACGGTGCGACCATTATTACGTTCGCATTCCCGTTCGCCGTTTGGTGCGAGCGTCTTGGTAACCGGGCACCCCCTTCGGGAATGTTTTCGCATTCCTGCCCTGCCCGTTTGTCTGTTTCGACATTTTTTCAAACGATTCGCTGCGGTTGTAGTCGATTCGCGTGGTTGTTTTTGTTGTGGCGCCATTTTGGCCGCTTAAGAACCACGGTTCCACCACGAGGAGGAGGAGGAGGAGGAGGAGGGCGTACACAAGTGTGTACGCTTACGGTGGTCGTCCTGGGTGACGCACTGAAGTTGTTTAGTTAGCAAGACAGTGCCCTTAA
>STHB01000006.1:223520-260226 GCA_018908115.1 Anopheles rivulorum
TGAAACCAACCATCATCCATCCAGACACCCAAGAACTCATTAAAATATTCGAAGAAAATGTTCCACCACGAACCACGACCCGCTGAGAGACATGTGAGACAAAACAAAAGTAAAAACTGTCAGCGTGCCACTAATCATCACATTTATGACATCCTGCCCTTTTTTGCACGCCAAACATACTAAAAGGATGAGTCACCGAGCGTGACCAAAAACAGCACCAGGGTGACGAAGAATCGTCGGCCCCGTCAAGACACTCCAACCGCCATACAATATCGTAGAGGTTTCCATCGTTTCAAAATGGTCCCGAATGCGCCATCTCTAATGGTTGGCGGGAAATTGGTGTTCCCCAGAATCAGGGCGAGGGATCCGGATCGAATGCCGCATCATCGCTCATTAGTGGGCCAATTTTAACCACAAATGAATGAATGATGCGAAACGAATTTTCTCAAAACTCTGGAAGGGCACTCGCACACAACCAGAATCATTATGAAAGGGGAAATAGTTTAAAAAATGATCTGAAGAACGTGAACACGAATACACAGAACTATGAAGAGCTGTGGTTAACAAACTATTTTTCGCCTTACTATTACCGTACTTTTTAGACATCCGGCATTGAAGTGTTTTCAATTACAGTTGTACAATATTTTGAAATTCAATAACCCAGCATAAGCGCCTGCGTTTGTGTGTGTTTAAATGGATAATTTAACAGCGCAACAAGCTGTAATATATACTGCAGCGAAATAAAACCATATGTTTCTGCGTCGTTGTTGCGTGTTCTCCATCTGAACATAAGCGTCCTCCAAATGAGCCAAATGTAGCATCAACATCATTAACACATGGAATGTTCTAATACTCCGACAACAACATTTGACACTAACACGGGAAACGTATACGTGTCCGCTTATTTGCAAAACTGCAATCCCTAGCGGGAAAGGATTCGTAGCGCTATGATTAATATGAAATGATGGGTAATTTTTATGATAATGTCCCAAGAGATTGAGTCAATTGCTCCGAAGGTACCAAGGACAATAACAATAATAATCATGGAATGATATTTTAAATTTTAGCAACTTCCATTTGTGGTATTTAGTACGCTGAAATTTCTGTAGATTAGTGAAAAACAGAACTAAACACCATTTTTATTAAAGCCCTTTGCTTATACTTTAACAAACGCAGATAAAGCGACAACGTGTTGCTTATCTACAGCTGTGGATAACGTCACGTAGCTCGTCCTCGACGTGGGAATAAAGTGTGCCCGGATGTTCTTTTTTTATCGGTACTTCGTTCTTAATATTTGCTTCAATAAATCTCTTCCACCGTGGACATTTTTTTTTCCATTTCATCCATCCACCGTAGCTGGGGAACTTGGGGAAGATAATCTTCCGTTTTTTTTATCGCCTCCCACACAACAGTACGGGCGTGAATGAGTACATTTGGCTTGACAGGAGCGTTATAATGTAGTCGCTCGATTGAGTTCCACTTTTTTTTGTTCTCGTACACCCGTCGTCGGGTGCAAGGCAATGCTTCATGTCCTGGTAGATTATATCCCGTTGGATGCACAAGGAGTGTGAAACCGTTTCAGTTGGTTCCCAGCCTCATGCAGTGGGGTTACTGTTTGCCTTACGGCGGGTTATTTTTTTTTTTAGCCGAACTCGTCTTCCCTTGTTCCTTTTCCTGTGTGTTAAACCACACGGGTTGAAGCTTCAAGCAATTGCGTCGATCGATTGGAACGGCAAAACGCTTGTGAAAGGTCATGGTCATCCATTGGATGCATAGGATCCCCCAGGAATAGTGCTGAGCTGTGGTGTGAAGGGAACACTATACGACACAATGCACAGTGCATGATGGCCAGGAAGATGGCCAGGAAGAAAATTACCACCGATGGCCTAATGACTGCGCTTAATTGATTCATCAAGGCTTTTAGAATTGAGTTAAACGATGTTGTGGCTTAGAACAAATAGTTCATTTTTTACCATTGAAGTAAGTCATTCGAGGAAGACTAAATTTAAATCGTTTAAACGTGGCATTACAACCATATTTCACTGACTTGCAATTTAAGCTTTAAATAGCTTCAACTGCCCTGACGAACGGTGCATTCCTGCTGATTGCAAGCAGTGTAATTTACATTCTTAAATTACAGCCGATTGTAAAATTAGATTCTGCCTCGCGTCTTGTGCTTCTTATCAATCAAGCTGCGATTTAAATAGAATAATTACCTTTACTTGATAGCCCCCCGTTTTTCAAGTGGCCGTTTTATAACCGCTGGCAATAAGCTACCGTCCGTGCCAAGTGTGGCAATTTATGTGCCGTGTGATTGTTTGTTTCTTAAGTTTTGTTTGTGCTGTTTGATATGGCCAAGCTGTTCCGTCCAATAACCATCGATGTTCATCGCCAAACAAACAAAACAAAAAAACGCATCATCGCAAAACGCTTAATTATGTCAACAGAAGCAATAAGAAAAGGAAATGTGACGAGCAGACACAAGTGTGATAAGATAAATCGCACCACCAAAAAGCCGATCGCAATCCATCACATCGTTTGTGTCGCTGCGTCACTTTGTCAAACAGACAACAGGGAACAACGGCCAGAAGTGGATATACAAGAATGGGACCGTTAAAATATGCTACCTTACCCGCAGAAGTCATGCCGCATGCCGAGATGGCCAAGCGTTTGTAGGTGTTTGGAAGAGCGTGGTCAGGACATTTATTAACGAGACGTGACCTCCGTCCGTACAGAAGTGCGAAGAATTTTAGCGATCGCTTTGGTTTGGTTGAGCTTTTTTCCTCCCGTTCGCCTATTGATTGGGAAAGTGTTTGATTTGCTTTCACATGATTTTTCTCTTTTCTTTCGTCAATTTTGTGTTTCGCCGGCAAAAGCAAATTAATGTCCATCGGAAGGACTTGACGCGCAGGAAATTGACGCGTGCGGTCGAGCAAAGCAAAAGCGGTGGCAGCTTTTAAGACTGTTGACAGCCTTTTCGGGACGGGGTTTGAACCAACAGCGTGTCGGCGTGTTATAGATGGATGCGGTTTGTTGCTAATGTTTACGGCGTTTGCATTATTTAATTCGTTTCGCTATATTTAACACAAGGGCACGGGCGATTAAATGGGCTTACAGTGTAAATTATACATTTGTACAACTGTGTTATTTTGTAAATTATATACGGAAATATATACATTTGCTTGGTATTGTTTATTCTTGAGGCACGTAGAAAAGAGTTTAAAAATAAGTTAAGGATACAAACTATAAATACCAAATACAAAAAAGGATTAATTATTAAAACAAATAAAGAAGTTAAAATTAAATCTATATATTTTGTTATCTTAGAACGAGCAGGCCGTATTAAAATAATGTTTACCACGTAAACGGTTAGTCATAACTTGCAACAAGTTTACAGTTCGAATGGGATTTTGGAACGGTCCGATCGTGTGGGACTAGCGCCGTTGCAAAAATACACCACCGTTGCCGCCCCGATTTAAATATGATATTAAATATCAATTTTTATGTGAATATTGCGTTAGTAATGGACCATTAAAATGGCTTATGAAAATTACTTCTTCACACAAATTGTGAAAGTTATTCCTTGCCGGTTTACTTTACGGTTTCATTGTGCTGCAAACGCTTTTAAGATGTCTTGACAAACACTTCAACGCTATCAGTTGTATCTCAATTTACACTTATAATATCTCTTTTACCTATGTAGAAGAATTAAAAGAGTTTTACGAGCTGGGTTGTTTGGTATCATTTTAAGTACATGAGTAGTGTATTGGAGCTTCTAGAGTTTATCATATCATATAGCGCCTATTGCTTTTGTCGGTTTTAAAGGAAAAGAGGAAAAGAGCAATGATGTCTATGTGAGCAGCGTTTCTATGTTCACAAAAGATCCTTTGAAATTTGTGATGAGTGATATATTATGTACTGTGATACATTTCTTATGGAACATTTTGGTGATATAGGGTTTTACCAGTTTCATCAAAGAGATATAAAAAAAACAATAATTTACCATATTAAAACTGATAATCAACTGCTCACCAAGCTTGAAAAACATTATTATTTGTACACCTTTGCGCTATAAAGTTGTCACTACGTTAATTCAAAATTGAAATGGTGAAGCACTAACCAGAAATGTGCCTTAAAATTAATGTACACTTTTAAAATTTAATAATTATAGTTATGTCCTAAACACGTGTCTCCATAAACGCTGCCACCAAAACGGGGTTAAGAATGCTAACCGATTGCCAGGTAATGTCGTAATAGCTCTTCCGAGCATTAGCCGGCAGGACGACAGCGACAGTGAATGGAGCAATTAATTTCAGACACTTGGAGCAAACGGGACAGAGCCACCAACACCGAACAAACAGGAAACCACTCAGGTCCGGCCACGTGATAATCGGTTGGGTTCGGTTGAACCGGCTCGAGAATTGAGGCTATTGCAGAGCCATACGGTGTACGACTTACGGATGGGTTTTGCTTTCGTGCCTTCTTTCCCAAACCAAACGCAAAGCTCAACTGGAATAAATTGTATGGATATGTATAAATTTTTTGTTGCTGCAGCAAAGCTTATCGAAAAGTGTGACATCTGACCTGCTCCAAGTATTTCCACAGACGTAGACTTGGGCGCGACTTCAGCATACTTTTTGTTTCACAACATTGTTTCCTTTTTTCTGTGTACAATTGGGTCAATAGCCCGGTACGGGTCAATCAAGCCACTACACATTGGGCTGGTAGTAAGCAAAAGATTGACCACAGCAACGGCGGGCAGCGGCCTGAACTCGTAAGTCGGAAACAACGAATCACAACAACACATTAGAACACATTACCACTGCTCCTTTTACGGAGCATTTCGGTTCTTTGCCTTTCGGGATACTATCGGACGGTAAGAATCTAGTGCAAACGCGAGTTTAATTGCCCCTTAACCGGTGTCGGCCCGAAACCTAACCTCATTCACTTTCGTTAACCTCTTTCATGCCGTTTCGATGCTAGACCGACCGACCGACCGGTGGTTGACGTTGGTAGGGACCCTAATTTGAGCCTGAAGTAATGCTGGTTAGACATTTTCAGCCAGCGCAAACAACAATGGAACTCGACCAGCACGGGGAGCACTTTGCACGTCGACAGCCGTTTGGGAGAGATAGTACCCCGGATGATCATCCTCGAAAACAAAACAAGCGGTAACAAGGTAGTTACCACGAAACTCTAATCTGATGGCTAGATAGATAATTTGCGTGCCCATCGCGAGGGTGAAGTTTATTTTCCACAAGTTCAAACTTTTTTTTTTCCGAAGACCGGAGTATCTCTCCAATTAGGGTGCGACATTCTTTGTTAGCTTTTTTAGGTGATCGCTAATGATGTAAATTTGGTCCATACAGTGTTCAACTTTACCGCCCAACTTTTTCCAGCACGAAAGCAAACGATACAAACGCACAGAAAGAGAAGACCAGGACCTGCCGAATGTCCTACCACAGTCCGGTAGCTCCGGTAGCCCAAAAAGCTCGTTCGCTACACGTACAGGTGATCCAACATCCTTTTCGAAGCGATACAACTCAAACACTGTTTATTGTTTTTTTTTGGGGTGCAATACCCTCGAGAGTAGGCAAATATTGAGTTTGGAAAGAAAAACTCAGCATCCTTATCCGTGCATGGGAAGGCGAGCAGAAACAACAACCAAAGAAACAATAAACTATACAACTTGAGTGCCGAGTGCCGAGGCGTCTCCATCGAACAGGAAGGCGAACCAACAGTTTACCAAGCTTTATGCAATGACCTTTGCGTTTGCGTTAGTGTTCCGACTCATGACAGCTTGTGAAGAAGCTTGCGATACGAAGCCGACCTCCGTTGCTGGCGAAAGACGAAATTTCACTTCCAAAGTATCAAAACTAAGGTGAACAAAACCGAAGAAGAAATCCACATCACTCGTGGAACACGATCTGGTGAATATTCTGTTAGGTTTTGGTTCTCACTCAAGTTCATTTGAAAGTGTTTTTCAAATTGGTGTTTACTGTAGGAAAAGTAATAATACTGATACTAACTTCCTTACGGTTGCACCGTACAGACGGTCGGAAATCATGTTTACTTTGTGTATTTGATCTATCGTACCAAGATTTTGTTATTGATTTTCCATTTCGCTCCAGAAGCACAGGTTCCTGTTGATGGAGTTGAAAATACAATACATGTGCTGATAGCCATACCATTACTAAGCTTTTGTATGATTTAAGTATCATCAAAAGATGCTGCGTACGGTCACCTTATCAGTATACCTGAAATATGTCTATCCCTTTGGGTAATCGAAAAATGGTTCTTTCTTCCATTGAAAAGAGGTTGTGGACAAATGGACGTCCTTTATCATGGCCCCGGCTCATCACCATTGTTTGAATAAGTTTGTCATTTTACGAGAATTTGTCTACACCAATCATACACCATATTGGATATTTTCAAGCGCACTTGTCGTTATCACGTTTTGTTTGGATTTAATTTAATCTTTTTTTAAGCTTAAGTCTTTTAAATCGCCTCGCCTTAAAAACTCTTTTGCAATTCCAATCCGTGGGAATAAGCGATTGAAAGGTTAGTGTATACGGATGGATGATTGAAGCGTAAGATAATACGTACATAAATGAGAATACTGTATGCATTTTCAATATAAATATCGCCACCAACCAGCCCAGCTAATGGAGTTTCATCCCCTTTGTGTCGTCAACATTTCTTTGAAAGGCATATGGAATTAGCGGTGAATGTCACACAGGCAGTAACTCACGCGTTTTGCCCATTGGGAGTAATTGTAATTGAATCGATGGCGAAGCGATCACGTTGACTTGCGGCTGCTATTGCAATGAGCATGTTGAAAAAATAGTCATAAAATGCACCGTCAGGGCTGATGCAAGTGCAAGCCGAAAGGCGAAGAGAATATTGCCATCGCATCGGAATGGAGCTATAGTGGATATATGGCTAATTAGACGGAATAAGTGTACTTTCATTCAATTATGTGCTGATCAGCCTGGTAAGATGCAGCTTATTAGAAGTTTTGTTGTGTTATTAGTTTGTTGTGTTACACACTTTTATGGAATGGTATCAAAAAAGCTACGTTCATAATAATATTGAATTATTATTTCTAATTGAAGTTACGTTTATTCCCTTTGTTAAAATATTATTTGTATAATTGCTACATCCATTGTTTGTTATATTTCCATGTTGTTTTTTAATACTTTTAAACATATATTTTCATATGTTTGGGGCGTTCTAAAAATAGACCAACAAGAATGCTTCTTTTGTTGAATTTATTCTTACTTTAAAGCTTAAAGTATTCTACAGAGCTTAACCTGTTTAACTTTAGTGTGTTAACTCTTTTCTTACAATCAGAGTTGTGACTCTTTGAGCTTTTTCTCTTTCACCTTGTATTAGTGTAGTTTAAATTTTATGTCTAAGCCTAGTTTACACTAGGTTAAAAGAATTCATCTTCTGGAAGGGCTCGCCCATCCAAACATTCGAAACAGAAAAGGGTAAATAAACATTAATGTTAAAACTAAACTTATTAAAATTCTGACTAATTCAACGTGACACTCGAAATTTCGTCTAAGTGCCGTCTCGCTGAGTGTGTCTTCAATAAACCGGCACCGGTAAGGTTCGGTATATTATCGATCGGTAATGGATGACCATTGCTCAAGGTCATCGGAACCATCGTCACGCCGTTCTGATCACCCAAAACGTGTGCTGCTGTTTTGTCTCATCTCGCACGTCGACACTGTTTTTTCTGTGTGAACGATTAGAAAGGCTATTGAACGGCAGCAGCAAACTCCCTAGTGAGACACGCTTCGATCGTGCCGTACCTTGTGCCTTGTGCGTTTCATTGGTCAGCGATGGAGAAAAACAAAAAGCGAAGCACAAAGTTGAAAACAATCTCTGCTCTAAGGAAGGTGGTATCCAAAAAAAAATGCATTATTTATTTACTACCTCACCAAATCTACACCCAGCACAATGATGAAGTGTAGGTGATGAAATAAGGCTTGAATTGTATTATTTTAACACATTTAATTCACACACGTTTTCACTTTTGCTTCGCCCTGGTGGATGGTGGATGTTTCAATTAAATGACGTATTTATTTGCTAGGGTAAGGCGCAACATGTTGTAATGTTGAGTAGCGTGCGCTGTACCTGTGGCCGTAAATAAATAGCATCAGAGAACAAACTTTTAATCGCACATAAACACTTGTTTTATAGGTGTAACTGATAAAAAACATGGCTCAATCATTTCAATATGTGTCTGTATCCATTCATAGTTACTGATACTGCTATTGCATTCATGTATTTCCGTTTTATCTTCAATTAAAAATGACCAATTAAAACATCTCTTTGGTATATTCTTACTAGGATTGTGGTTTATCGTTAGTTTTGACATGATCTATATTCTAGCTCAACTGAGTTTAATTAATTACGAACTAAACGTATTAATTTCACGTTAACAAACAGTGAAATAGTGAATTGAACGATTTTTAACGGTTTTGATTGATTTGATGGTCCACTTAAAAGTTGTCCAATTAGTCACATGTTACACAATCAACGAATGATGATGCCGGTGTCACATCAATTGGCACGTACGCACGTACTCCATCGTGGTCAGAAGCGACACGTACATTAATACCCATGTTTTTTTTTTTAATACAAAGATACCACAATTCCCAATTTCACACAGTGCATTAATTGCTTATGCTTTCTTTTTCTTTCCCAGGTCGTAAAATACCCGACATCGAGCAGATCCTGCGTACGGTACGATCCGCCTGGAATACACCGAAATCGCAACGATCACACTTGCAAAGGTAGTAACATCGATCGATTCTCAACGTTGTGATGTGGGGGAAACGGACAAGAAGGGATTAATGATTTCACCGTGGTTCAACAAAATAATTGTCCGCGAACTGACCAATACAAAATGGTGTATGAAACGATGCCGATAAAATCTACAAACCACTTTTGCGGCTTTACAAAGCATGGATTCCGTTCTGGGTTGAAATTCCTAACCCGACCTATTCCACCGGATTCCGTCAGATTTTTGGTTTTGATCTGCTGCGCTGTTTACTCACGCTGGACTGTGCTTTTCCTGGTCCGCTTCTAAATGGTACTAATTAAATTATAATCCACGCACCCGGGATACTCATTTTTTTTTTGCAGCATGAGACCCTTTGAGAATGAGTTTTTTTGTCCTCCATCCTTTTATGATGGCCATTTTTTATGACGATTTTTGACCCACTACAGGAAGCATGGTACAGTAGGAACGGATTCGGATATTCCGGTGTACCGCGGGCTTACCACAAAACTTCAAAACGCCTTCCAAAACACAAATACCACATCCCCTTTTGTTTTGGAGGGCCTAAGCGGGTTAGGACTAAGACGCGTGAATAATTAAATACACCCTACCGTCTCTTGACGCAATTCCGAAGCGGTTAAAGCAAGAGGATTGTACGAAGGAAGGGAACGACTGAACATGGAACCGAAATAAGAACGCACAGCGGAAGTCAGCACCCTGTAACATTCGAGGGTAGATGGTAGAAATATGCACAGGTTCACAATTATTCACGAGAAAATGAGCTCAAGCTTCCGCCGGCAGAGATCCGGTTGTTCTTCGTTGTGGGCGTAAAGTTTTTCACCCCTTTTTTAACGCTCGATTGCATGAAATGCTAGTTAGTACTCGAGGTTGGCTGGTGAGTTTAATACGATAAGGGGTTCAACGTTCGCCCTCCGTTGTAGTGTTATTTAAAACACGTACCCGGTGATAGTTAAAATTAATTTAAATACATCATTAGTATTGGTTTATAATTTTGCTAACGTCTTTTAACTGCCTTTAGCACGTTCAACAAGTTCCCTCACAACAGACTATACTGATCGCTATACAATGCCACCGTAATAGTTCGTCTCCTAATAGCCATTTGGTGTTCCCTGCTGGACCATTTACTGATGACTTCGGAAGCCATTTGCTTTAGTGCTTGATTGGAGTTTGGGTCAACTGTTTACGACACCCTTAAGGGTGGAATAGATTTGTACAATCCATTTTTCCTTTGGTGCACATAAAAACGCATCTATTAGGTATAGTTAGACCAGCGACAATATATCCATCAACGAAGCACCCGAAATCCCAACGACTCAGACAGTCTTTGCCATCCCTTAAGCTTATTCCATTAATAATGCATCGTGGAATGGTAGTTCTCGTCCACGCACACGGGGAGCACGTGTTGCACGTGTTGTGAGATCAACGTTTATGTTAGGATTGTATCGCTACGTTTCCAACACCTGATAAACTTCATCTGGTGGTGATTCGTTCGTGATTTGTCTTTCCCTCTCCTGGGTAATCCGACTGAGTGTAGGGTGTGTGGTATGGTGGAAATTATGATTTACGTTTTCCCTCAGGCAAAGCTTTTCGCGCGATCACTTAAAAACGAACCACCGTAAGTTCGTACGTTCGTCCCAGATCGATTAGCAACTAATGATGCTGAACGAAGAGCAAGCAAACCATTCTTCTTATTGGATTATCTAATCCATCTCAGGAACGTAAAATGATTCGTGTTTTTTTGTGGAGCAGAGGAAAGAGAGAAATATATTTTGAAAAGTAATGATGATAAATGAAACCCAAAGTTTCGAACGTGCGTAACATTGTTTTAATTCGCATTAAAGTCAATAAATAATGCCAACACTTAATAAGTTTTATACAGCTTAATGTACCATCCAAAGAAATATTCAAAAGCAGTACATTATACTGAGTTCTTTTGCTAAATGAACGAAAAAATAACATATTGTTTTCCAAGCTCCTAAGTAACTTTCCGTTTTACCTCACTAGCTCTCTTACACATCGAGCGCCATCTGTTAGTTAATAGCGAAAACTAACGGACCCTAGCATTTTTAAAAACAAAAAGGGAAAGTGACACCTAAAAAGTTCATGAACTTCGTTATGTACATGAATAATGTATTAACTATTTGCTCCCCATCTGTTTGCCGGTCGCCAGACCACCTGGTTAGTGGTAGTACCCTCTTGCCGTACGTTGCGTGTGGACCAAACTGCTGGACCTTTGCGTGTTTTAATCAGCCACGCTGGTGCGGATTTGTACGACCATCGATTAACTGACTTCTTGGGCGAAAGTTAGTTTTAATTATTAAAATGTGTTTTTGTTTCTTTTTTAGCAAAATCATGCACATGTTTGGTACGTGCGCTAGATTTTTGAACCACCTAGGATCCATTGGATTGCTCTAATGCGGTGCTCGTATTATCACTTTTTGGCGTCTCGAAATTTATTCGATCTGACAAAAGGTAACAACGTGCACACGCGTGTGTCTATCATTCATACAAGGAAAAAGTACAATCGAATTACGGTTGGTTGATCGATGTAACCACTTGTGACAGAGAGAAGAAACGTGTACGGCCCTTTCCTCCCTGGGGAGACGAAAGGTTGTGTAACTTCATCTTCCATTACTTGGCACCAATTGGAGTAGAGCAACTGCAAAGGCATGATACATAAATAATGTTAAACATGTTCTAGCAGATAGAAGAATGCAAGCAATTGTTGTCAAATATTGTTATGAACTTTTGCTGATTTGGGACATCCATTTGGAAACGCTTACCGTTTTTTTTTTTTGGAGAATTGTAGGCCGACGAAACATTGACAACATTTTTTATAGATAAATAGATGGCTGCTTTGCGTGATACGGTACACTGCCTTTCCTTTCCGGTTCCCGCTTATTTGCGGGAAAAGCTCGTAGTAAAATTAAGCGTGTTGGCATTTCCACAGAACAAATAATGAAAAATTAATCTTAATCTTCCCATGGATCATAATTTCTCATATAGCACGGGTAACATTATAAAAGTCATATTAGCCTCAAAGTGGTTTTATTTGTACGATCTTTGCACATGATTGTCTTTGCTTGCAGTGGTTAAAAACTATTTGTACATCTTCTAACATTTTGTACAATCGAATCACACGGTTTGTCGCGGACTGTTGCCCCCCAGTCATGTTCTCATCTAACAAATACATCTTGGTTAATCAAAAAAAAAAACAATAAATTAACAAATAATTACAATAAGCTCTAGATGTTGTCCAGTCCAGGCGTTTTTCGCGTTTGTTTTGCGTCGTTTAAATCTGTTGCATTTGCAGTTGCAACGCATCGTTTGCAACAGATACCATCCGCGTAGTGTTGTCCTTTGCTTTTCGCTGCTTGCGCTCCATTTTCCGTTCGTGTGAAGCTTCGTGGCTGTGGCAGTGATCTTTCCGGGCGAACGTTTTCGAACAGTAACGGCAGGCATGCGGTGCCTTGCCCGTGTGCTGGAACCCATGCCGGCGCAAATCGTTCTTGTGAAAGAAGGCTTTCGGACACACCTGACATTGGTACGGTTTGTCGTTGCTCGTGTGCCGCTCCATATGATCGTCCAGTGCGATCTGTTCGCTGAAACACTTCCCGCACGTTATGCAGCGGAATGGCTTCTCGCCCGAATGATGCCACTTTGTGTGCTGCGTGAGTCCGCACTGCCGCGCAAAGGTACGTCTGCACTCGGGACACGCGTACTGGTCACCGTAGTTGTTGGTTTTGCGCGTCGATTTCTTTACTGGCACCGTGTCTGGATTGCCGTCAGTTTTATGACCCTTCAGAAGAGGCAACAGATGCGACGACGGTGGCGATTTACACACGTCGATTGGGCCGTGTAAATCCGTTGGATTGCCGCTAATGCCTCCCGGTGGAGGCGATAGTGATGTGTCGGACGCAAGCTCCAGCTTGATGCAGCTTCCACCGGTGATGGTAGATGGCGAGGGACTGTTGTAAGCAGACGGAATATATTCCGACTTGATCGCTATCGAGTGTTCCATCGGTGACATCAACGGTTGCATGATGGAAGGTTCCGAATTCCACGCATCGTACTTTAGTGGGGCGAACGGTGAGTCCAGGTGAGTGGACAGCCCAATACCAGAGAACGCTGGTGCACTCTCGCCATAGCCCATGGAGGACACATTGTACGGTTGGTAAAGATCGTTGCTGCCCGGGCCACTGCATAAGCTGGTCAGCGTAGGTTCCGTGTAGCCGGTATAACCGATTTGTGTCGGTGCATGGTTCCCATTCATGTAAACCACACCGAACGGTTTACTATTGTAGCTCGTTTCTTCGGCAGATAATCCCTGTACCGGTGGGGAAGGATACAAGCTTGGCTGCGGTACGGGCGATCCAGTTGCAACGGATGGCAATGTTCGTCCAGTTTGGGTGTAGTAACCGTGAGGAACATATCGGGCACTGTTGGAGGAAATCTTCCTGGCCGATTGAGGTTGCTTCTGCGGATAGGTTTGTTGCCCATGCTGATTCGAGCCATAGTTCCCTATCTGCTGCTGATGATGGTATGGTGGTACCGCGTAAGGATAACTGTTCTGAGTGGAATTCGTTTCGGTCGCTTCGATTGGTGGTGAGGCCTGGGATGGAATTCGATGAATTCCTCTCGCGTTCAACGGTTGGAAGAAAGTGTTTTGCTGTGCCATGGATTCACCGCTCTGTCGGGCACCTTCCAGGTTCGTTGACGGCGGTGTCATCCAATCCGCACTCGGTACACTATAGTCACTGTAATTGTACGGAATCGCACTCCACGAACCACTCAACTGATCACTTGTCATTATATCGATTGTATTGCCCTGCATTTTTGTACACGGAAACTTTATACTTTCTACAGTCACGATCACTCGATGATGATCCTTTTTTTTCGCCTTGTTTATCCTTCCACTCTGCTGGACGAAACTGTTTGGACTGTTACGTGATTTGTCTTCGTTTGCAGCTTTTATACGGTATTCCTCTGCGACTGATCCTGGAAAGAGAGAAAATGCATGCTAGATTTTACCAACCGGCCACGCACCGTATCCATTTTAGGGGCGTCATACCTGTGACACTATGCTGCCATACCTAGGTACAGGTATGATTATGCTACCTACGGTATTCCTGCTTTTCCAAGCATGCCACCAAACATAACCAAGATGTACCCGTACGTTTTTAGCTTTGAGAACGCGATGAGAACCGCACTCATACCCAATTAGTTTTTTTCTCACTTACCTAGTGAGAAGAGGAAGGAGTGATAAGAAATACGACAATTCCATCAGCGCACAATGGTTAATCCATGTTCTAAAAAGATGGTCGAACTATTTGCCGAGAGTTATTCGAAATTTAGATCAACGGTTTTTACTCGTATCATAATAATATTGTAGAAGTTTTGTTTTAATACCATTTGTATATTTAATAAGCATCAAATGGGGATGTGTACAGTTGCAAATTAAATTTATTGTGGCTCCAATTCCATCCGATAAACCGATAATCGACATGAACCGGCGACGAAGCGTCAAATTTCTCTTCATAAACAACACACCACTACACCTCCGTGTTTGTTTTGTTTTGTTCGTTATCAATACGGCTTGGCCATTTGTTAGGGAAATAGAAAAATAAAGCAAAATTCCGGATTTTTCTGTATCCAAGCGATAGGCAGTCATGGTCAGTTTTGCATGCAGTCCTTCGTCGTTAGTTCTTTAGTTGGAGAATCCTGACTTTTGTGTGTTGATTCGTGCCTCTGCATATGATCCCGCCGGACGAATGCTCTCGCACAGATGGAGCAAACGTACGGTTTATTACCGGTATGAACGTACTCATGGCGTCGCAGATCCGTACGATAGCAAAAAGTCTTTGCACATTGAGCACACTTGTACGGTTTGTAATGCGTACTGTGCCGTAAGATATGCCGATGGAGCAGTGCCTGTTCGGAGAAACGTTTGCCACACTTTTCGCAACGGTACGGTCGCAATCCCGCATGTCTTGCATTGTTATGATGCTTTAGGCCGGTCTGGCTAGCAAAATGCCTGTTGCACTGTTCACAACGCCAATCGGAAGCTAAATGCAGGGTAACTGATTTTGGCTGCAATTGTTCCCCCGGAAGAGACAGATCTGGCACGTGTTGCATCGGTATGCTATCGATCGATTGGTGTAGATTTGGCAGAATCTGATGTTGAAGCTTGGCGTGCGGATATTCCAACGATACCATTAAACTTGAATATGGTTCTTTTTGTTCCATACTGTGCTCATACGGTGGAGAATAGAAGGGAGTTGACACGGTGTATTCAACACCCAAATTATATTCTTCCTTTAGCTGCTGTAATGCAAAAGTGTGTGTTATTCATACGCAATCTGTTTTGTTACGACACGGAGCTTTCCGTTCGAAGGGAAACATTCCACTTACCTTCGTTGAGGAAACTGTTGTTGATAGTGCCGGCGATGCCATGGACCAATAGCATCCAAAGTTCGACTGCTTTGTTTGATGATAATTCGTCGTATCAGTATAGCATTCCTGCTTGTTGCCATATAATACGTGTTGTTCACCGCATTCAGGCGAGTATGGTAGAATGTCGCTCCAGTCAAAAGTTTGGCCACCGAAGAGGTAAGGACACGATTTATCTAATTTGCTACCTTTCGTCGTCTGATCATTCGTTGTGGCCAAGGGCCAATGATACTCATTTCCGTAGCTATCCATTTGCCCGTCCATCGCACTTAGCACTGACCGACAGAGTTGAGTTGATAATGATCAATAAATAATCGATCGTTGTTTACAGTGTTGCCAGACATTGTTCCTATCGTTCATCGAAATCGATGTAATTCAGGGATCAGCAACTTATTGCACTTGAACACGTCTATCGTGTATCATTCGGATCGATGCTTAAGTTAGTTTCAAATGCAATAAAGTACAAGTGACGACTACATGGTCAGAAAATAGATCAAACTATAGAAAGTGACGGAAAATAGATAGAACAACTTACCTGGGTAAACTTTCCTGAAATGCATCGTGGGAAACAAGGGTAAACTGATGGCGGGAAAGTTTCACCTGTTCCTTCTAGAACGAATCTCGAAGAAATATACCTGTCACAGTGTGCAAAATGTACACTTGACTAAACCGCGACGCCCAAATAATTGGACTTTAAAGGATTGTGGTTGCAGGATTGCGGTAACGATATCAAGGTAGTAAAGTATTTTACCTACCTGTATACGATCGTATGTTTAGACAATAAATTAAATTACTAAATCAAGAGGCTGATCGTACCATAGGAATCATTCATACTACGAAATTAATTAACTATTACTCTAAATTACGAAATGGGAGAAATTAAAAACTCCTCTACAGACACTTAGTACGATGGAGAACACAAACAGACACAAATTTCTTTTCTATATTCGCTTATTTGGAGCAACAGATTTTTGTAGCTACTGGAACATTTAAGGAGGACGCTTTTGCAACCTCTCAAGTAAAAGAAACATAATTTCATCCGCACCTAAGAGCACAAAACATTTGCAAAAAAAAAAAAGCTATCAAAATGACCTTCTTTTTAGAAACTGTTAGCAATTTTATTTAAAAAAATATTTTTCCTTTTCACCTAACACCGTGTTCTATCGTTAGAAACATATTCACTAAGAACGTTTAATCAGTATGCTGTTCCGCGCATCAGGTACTAATAGGAATGTCGTAAAACGTCGCCATGAATTTTGCATGACACGGATGCTCTCAAAAAAAAACACGCCAGTTCAAATTCGCGTGATTTTCCCATGCCGGTACACGCCAGCCAGCGTGTACGTAGTAGCATTGACCTCTCCGTTCCGGAACTGCATGGCTACGTGAGCCGCGAGCACCAAGTCCAAGGCTTGTTGAATTCTGGTCTGTTGCTACTTTTAGGTAAACCGGTAAGAAAATCGTTCTCACGAGATAGTCCGGGACTGTTTGTTGCACGTTCTGGCCCGTCTGTTGCCGGTGTTGTTTAATTTTAGCGGCACATTTTACCAAAGTCGCTCGTCTGGTGGGTTGTACCGTCGGCAACTGCATGGATATCAACATCCGGCCTAACGATGCAGTCCTGACAGTGCCGGCAGTGTATATGTCGTATGGAATGTGTGCATGTGCTAAAAATAATGTTCAATGTCATCAGTTCATTACAGTGCGTTGTTGTCTTGAATTTTGATGCAAATAATCTTACTACACACGCCCGTTAATGCTATGCCCGCTTCTTTCGGTTTGCTCTCTTCCCAACAGCCAAGACAGCCGCGAATCATCCGCATCGAACTGGGACCTATCGAGCTTGTGCGATAGCTGCAGCCTTAACCCAGTTCACCACAGGATGGGAGCGGGAACGTACGCGAATGCGGCCAGCCCCGGGCCGGGATTGCTTCGGAGGCGCTATTCGGTACCGGAAATCATTATGCGCAAGTAAGTTACGCTCCAAGTTCATAACCACAATCTTACATGTTACTCTATCGTAAATTTCAATTGTAGCAACTTCCCTTCCCTATCAGAGTGACCTGACCAAATTAACTTTCTTTTTGACGCTATTAAAAGTTCTTTCTCCTTTTTGGAGAATTTCAAAAAAAGAAGCTTTTCGTGAGGTTTTATCCTGTACAACAACTGCCAATTCGTACGGGTTAATGGCGGCCGTTGCTGGAGGACTTTAATTGTACCGAAAGCATAGTATTTAAAAAGCACACCAAATGTGTGTTCGAATCCAATTTGCTAATAAAGCATAATCGCAACATGAACGTGAGCGTAAGCACTGCTTGTCACGAGGCAGGATCGTTCCTGTTTGCCAAAGGCTTGCATGCACCAGTCGAGCCATCGGCAGGGAATGTGGGTGGAGATCGTGTAAATAACCCACCGTGTTACAGTTTCGCACTATTCGAGGGGGCCGGTCCCGGTGGGCGTTATTTGGTATTATTGACAAAGACCTCCTGCTAACAAAGAAATGAACTGTCCCACTAAAAGACGGCCCGGGGGGGTACACTTACACCATTTTTGACGACCGTTATGGGAAGGGGGTGGTTCTGTTTTCATCCCTCTAAAACGTTGGCAGCCGTTCATGTACCCTGGACCAGTGTGTCTACCAGTCCATTGGTCACGTCAGCAACGTATTTTAGCAGGTAACTATTAGAAGATGCTAAGCAAGCGAAATCGTTGCATAGCAACTCGAACGATCGAGTGATATGTCGCTCCGCGATCGCACACTGGCTCCATTGAGAATTGTTGTGGTGTTAATGCACAAGTGTGTTGGTTCTTTGATTTTCTGATGCTATTTGGCTAAGGGTACCGAAATAATCGAGCACAAAATGCATTAGACGCATCGCTCAATGGTATTCCCTGGACAGCGAGGGAAAAGATCAAAAGTTATAGAAAATGATCGTTTCCGTCTGCCATTAGTTGGCGTGGCGTTACTTTCAAAAACTCAGACAACACTCAGACGTGCCTGGGGCGGGCAGAATGCGCGCAGTGTATCCTTTTTTTTTAAAGGGGAAATGTGTGCCATTTGTACCTGTTTCGATATTTACGTTTGGGTGAGTGGTTTTTGGTAAAACTAGTTTTTAACACCAGACAGCCAACGGACGATTGGGTTTAAAATGAAAATTGAAATTTTCGCTTCAATTCAACTTGTTTAAAAAAAAATACACACACACACATATCTATAAACGTTTAAACCTTGCCTAACAATCGGTCGTTTTTTTTTTAGCTACGAACTCCGCCCAACAAAAAGCATCTAAATGCACATTCTTATGTACCAAACAAAAACAGCAGCTACAGAAAAAAAGGACATTCGTGGGAAATCGAATTCTCTCATTCGCAGCGCGAAAGTCGCACGACCAGCGCCAATCAAGCGTGGAAACTGGTGCGAAGAGCATCCCTACCATCGACGCCCGTGCCACCCACCGGGTAGGTTAGACGGGGGCATCCACAGCAATCACAGAACTGAAAGGATATTACTTTGGCTGACGTCACGGCCGGCCGGATGGCAGACGAGCTACGCCGAGCTACGAGCCGTCCTGCTGTCGGCGTTGTTTTTTGGTGTAGTCGGAAAAAAAATCGATAACTCCAGCCACCAGGAAAATTCCACCACCCAGACAAGCCCGGTGCTGGCGAGCAACCCGATTCCTGTGTGAAAAACAACACCCTCGTCGCCATGTGAACGACCCGAACGTAGAACGCTTGAGTTTGATTTGATTAGAATCGAATCGTTGCGCAACACGCCCCAAACAGGACACGACAGGTGGTGAACGGCAACCAGCACGAAAGGGTTGACCTTCGCCCAACCCCCAAAATGCACCCTGCTTATGCTCCCTTTCGGGACCTTCGCTCTTGGTTGAGTTGAATGTTGAAGGTGAAGTTTCGCCAATTGACCGAAAGACCACGGGACGTGGTCCGTTGGCAGATTGGCAGATTGGCCATCGTTCACCATTTGTGGTTTCTGCTTTGATCCGTTCATCAATGCGCATTGACACACATGTATGTCAATTTCGATCTCGCACTTCTAAATGTGTTCCGAACCGAAGAGAAAACAAAACAAAAAAAAACACACTCCCAGAACTGGGAGTTCGTAACGACAGGTGAATCAATTATTGATGCCTATGCTCGTCATTTGTTTTGCGTTCGGTTGTGTTCGATGAAGTTCAGCCGGTGGATGCTCGGTTTCTGTTCCAACCCAAATTGCTAATGGTAATACACTTTCCACACACCGCACCGCGTTCATGATCCACCTGCCGGTGGGTGGAAGTTTCAAGGCCAAACAGTCAATTACGAGGAGGGATGGGTGGAACATAAAGACTGTAATATTCATTCGCGATCCAGAATTGACGTGTGTCTAACCTTCACCGACGTTTTGAATGTTAGCTTCAATCGAACGAATCGAATACATTAACGCAAGCATCAGGTGCTGGGTAATTGTTCCTGGATGCTCCGATTCTTCCTCCTTGATAGTTGCGGTGGCGAAAACTGAGCTTTAATTACGAATTTGATTTGATTTATTGTTAGCACACATCCCGATTCCAAACCGACATAAACGCAATATTGCGAGAAGCAGTTGGCTACTTGAGTTACAACGATAAAAATAAACACCGAACATTGGGACTTGGTTCGTTAATGGCGGACGCTAGTTTTCAGCCCTAGCGACCCTTATTATCCCTGCTAGACTAATATGCTCTAACCTTCGGAGAAAAGCCACTATTGCAAACTACGCATTTCGATCGAACCATCGAGCCAACTTTTCGAGGGCAACCATCGAGAAGTTTTCCCAGCTTGTACGGATATGTATGTATATATATGCAGGCAAAACAACAAAGTCTGTAATTATGCCACACTGGAAGTTCTCAACCGTTGGGGTCTTTGGCACCACTTATCGCCCGTGTGATAGAGTGTGTGTGTGTGAGAGAGAAAGAGAGAAAGAGCGACCGACAACAACCAAAAAAAAAAGAGAGTAGAACTTACCTTCGACTGTAGCACTGTATACGGACCTTTAGCCTAATTTTGGCATCGAAATATATCAAATGCTTAGGAACGCATATGCCCATGGTACCACCACCTTCCCGATTGTGGTGAAAATGGTCCGAAATGGTCAGGTAAAAGGTTAGCCCGTATACAATTTTGTGTCTGTGTGTGTGTGTGTGTGTGTGGGTGTGTGTGTGTGTGTGTGTCTGTAGCTTTTAATTACTGGCGGGAGTTGGATTTTATCGATCCAACGCGGGGGATTTTTTTTATCGCACCACTTTTGAATAAGGATGAACGAAATGAGACGTTTGTTTGCTACCATGAACCTTTTTTAATTCAACGTATTTAAAATGCGGAAAACAATGCGTTGTAAAGGTATGCTATTAATTAGGCCAAAGAGAGTATGGTAGTATATAGGCTACAATCTTACATTTAAGACTTTCAGTGATGTCCTTTACACCATCAAAATATTGATACAAAATTTAAATATTCACATTTTCCGGTCCCCAGGCATACGCTGGCACAGCAGAAAACAGATGATGAATCCCTGTGGCTGCAACATGACACCAATCACAACGTGATCGAAGTGGTGGTCAACAAACACACGGGCACGGCATCGGCCCGAGGACTGCTGAATGGGCGGTTCAGTAGTCCACGGACACCACCGCACCGGAAGTCCTTCGGTTTGCGACATCACCGGGACCACCACGGTTCCCTGACCGGGCGCAGCAGTAGCGTGGAAAGCGGTGGTGGTGGCGAACGGGGAGGAAGTAACGATTGGTTGGCGGGAACGGTACAGCCGACGGGGACGGGAACACTCACCGCAACCGGTTCCGATTCGAACCTGGCCGCGCTCAAGCATCGGCATCTGGCTTCTGGGGGACGGTGTAGCAGCCCGCTGTGCAACGGTATCGGGTCAAGCCGTACCGTGGCCACCGGGACCGGAGGTAGTTTACGATCTATCCACAATAATTCTCTCAGTTGCAGTAGCTCTAGCAGTGTGAACGGGCCGACCCTTGCCAATGGTGGCGTTGTTGGTGGTGTTGGTGTTGTTGCCGGTGCTGCCAGTTGTGGCGGTCATCAGCAGCACTATCCGCTGGTCCCTTCGTACCGGGACGGTGACTTCTCCATGCGTAAGACGACGCTGCTGCGGCGCATGTGGAGCCGAGAGTTGCGGCGCTACGAACGCTCCGGTAGCTGGTCGCCACCGTTGCGCCGTACGCCGCACCGCATCTACAGCGTCGAAAGCATCCTCGCCTCGGTCGAAGGCCACCATCCGAGTCCATCGCGTGCGGACGATAGCGAGAGCGTGCTGGGGGAACGGGTACCGGGCCGACCGGGCAGCAGTGGGAGCGGCAGTGGCAGCAGCGTCGGTAGTGGTCGTTGCGCTACCACGGCAACGACGACGACGACCGGTACGACCGACACGACCGGTACGACCTCGTGCCTAGAGTGCGCCAAGCTCGAGCGTCAGTACAACGGTGGCTTCGGTACGGGCAAGAAGTTGCTCGCGCGCGCACATTCCCGCGATATCGACTGTTCGGGTCAGGCTTCGGGTGGCCAGAGTCCGGTTCCCGTCTCTCCCGCACGCTCCGATCCGGCCACGGTCGATGACCGGCGGCAGCGGTGCCGACGACGCATGTGTTCCTCGCAAACGGCCGACCTTGGCGAATCGGAGCCGATCATACTGGCAGCTGTTTCGGCCGCGGCCACCACAGTCCCGGAGGGTGAACGCGCACGGGAGGACGTCAATCACCGCGTGAACGATCACGACGTTGACGGCGACGACCTCGAGGACGAGTTTCCTTCGCACAGCAGCTCAGTCTCGTCGATAGCGTCACAGTCGTACCGCGTATCGTCTGCAACGCGCGTCCGGCCCGCGGACAACGAGAGTGATTTGAGCGAGTTCCTGCAGCAGGAACGGCTAGCCGCGGCGGATGGCGATGGGCGTGATCGCACGGCTGCTCGGGAAGCTACTACTGTCCGCCCTGGTGGTGCTGATGCTGGCGATTATCCTCGAGAACGTGCTCCGGCTGCTGATGGCGCTGCAGGAGCAACAGCAGCAAGAGCTCCGGCAGCAAGCGAACCTTCCGCACCAGCAGCAGTAGACGAGCAACAGTTTCCACTCGGCAGCAAACGTCGCCCAAGTGGGGACAGTAGCGTTGCCCTAAGTGCCGCACTCTCGGAAGACTCCGATTCCGGTGAAGACGCCGGCAGTGACACTGGGGTTGAGGGCCGAACAGTGAACGGTGTTGCTGACGCAGAACGTGCCCGGCTGGACGAGTACATTTCTGGGTTGCTGCTGGACAATCTGAACAACCTTGCCGACGCTAAGGAGCTCGTCCTGGCCACTGATGTGCGTGACGGTGAGACCGAGATACTCGGCGTTTACAGTGAGCGCCGTGCGCAGTTGAGGGAACCGAAACAGACGGTGGCCGAATCTGATCGGCAGAATAATAATAATCAAGTTCTCGCTACGGAACCCCCGCTGGCGGGTACGATGAAGCAAAAGCTGACGGAAAAGTACATCGGTGATGGGGGTGGCGTGGTGTGCAATTCTCCTCCACAATCGGATAAACGTAAGCTTTCACCCAAACTCGGTGGCGTGGAGGGAGTGGAATGTGATAAGGAAAATGAGGAAGATGTTGCTAACAATAACAACAACAACAACAACATCAACAAGATTTGTAATAATAATACTAATCCAAACAATAATAGTGATACGGGCGCAGGTGAGCGTGGCCATCGACGGCAGAAGCATCGTTCGAAAGGGAATGGTTTCTTTTTAAGATCCGGCAGTAGATCGCCTCGCGCAATCGATGCTACAATCAATGGTGGCGGTGCGGCCGAGATAGATTTGAATGGCAAATATTACTTCCCGGCGTACGGGCTCGAAACGGATCCGTCCGACAATACGGACATTGCGTCAGAACCGGAAGGTTTGGTGTTGGGCAAGATCGGTACCGGCTCCACGTACGATCGTGGATCTGTGGTGGTACCACGGTTTTCCGCAATGCCACGCACAGAATCGATGGAAGTTCAACCGTCCTCTACCAACTCGGCTGAGGACGACGTGGATGGCGCTGATGATGGAGCCGGCGAAAGAGACGAAGATGAGAAGGACGAGATCGATGATTCGGATGCGAGCAGTTTGGTGGACAGTTTGGATGGATTTGGACCACCGCAGTTGGTGGAATCGGTGACACGGTCCAGAAAACCGAGACAACCCAAGGCCGAGGTAGGGGAGTCGACCACAAGCTCAACCGACCGGTCGCCAAGGCACGAAAAGGGCGAGGCGTTCTTCGTGCCGATCCACGCCGAAACGACGGCAGCCTTGCGGATCGATGAGCGTGTCGTCGTCGCCGATACGATGCCGCTGCGCATCAAGGAACGGTTGAACAACCGACGGCGCTTGATGAAGTGGAAACAGGAGCAGGAGAATCTCAAGAAGCAGCGCAAAATGATGCGACTGATCGAGCAGAAGCGATTCTACGGCGAGCCGGCAATACAGGTGATCAGCACCATCGACAAGTCGATCAGCCGCAAGGAGTTCATTCCACCCGGTGCCAAGAAGAGCGTGTTTGGTGGTGCCAGTGCGGCGGTAATGCGCGACACGTCCACGCCATCCGCCCCGACACCGTTCCGGGCGATGAAGCCGAAAAAGCGCGCCGGAGGTGGACCGGCAGCCACCGGATCGGCATTACGCTCCGAGCTGGGCATGCTGGAGTCGTACAAGATCGATGGAAAGGGTAACATGCAGATACAGACCAATGCTTCCGGTGCCGGTGCCGGACGGAAAGGAGGTGCCGCTCCACCGCTGGTCAGCGCCAAAAGTCCATGGGGTGTGACCGCCGATAAGCGCCAGGGCAAAACGCCACAAACTCAGCAGTCTACTGCGTCGACCACGGTGGGTAGTTCCGGTCGCACGAGTACGGGCCGTACGGGTGTTGGAAAACCAAACACGGACGGACGGCGTCGCCAGCAGGTGCTGAAGGATGTGCAACAGATGACACTGTATCCGCAGGCAGATCTCACGCCGGATATTGAAGGAGGTCCGCGCCGTGTTTATCAAAAGACCGAAATCCAGGAAGGTGACAAGCACATTGAAATATTGGAGATAGTGGAGTGTGCAGACAGTGCACCGCGGAATCGGCACGGAGGTGGAAGACCTACCCGGGTGCACAGTGCCGGGCGACGTCACGAGCGCGGTGGTGGTGGTGGTGGTAGGGGTGATTCAGGTAATAGACACCGATCGCGCATTCCCGTGCCGATTTATCGATTCGGCCAATATCGTCGAAGTACGCATTCGCGTGACGGAAGTCCTCTCTCGACGGGCAGCAATCCGAAGGTAGACCGGATGATTGCCGACCTTTTGTTGGAGGCGTTAACCAACCCGGAAGAGGTCGGCGTGAAGTTGGTCCGAACGCCGGAAGCTCTGCGAGACGCATCCCGATCGTCGTCCAAATCCAGACCATCTGGTGCTTCCACAACCAAGAAATCTGCCAGCTCAACAGGCACAACTGGTGGAAGTGGTAGTAGCGGGAACAACAACAACAACCTATTGACACCACGACGAACCGCCAGCGGTCGCTACACGCAAAAGTTTGAAGTGATCCCTGAAGAACGGTCCAGCGTATCGATCGAGTCTTCCACCGAGGAACTGTCCACCGGTGGCGGTGGCCGCAAGAAAGGTCCCCATCCTTCACCGCGTCGTGTCAGTTTCGACGAAAATCATCAGATATTGAACCGCGACGAACTGGAGGCACCCGTTGGAACGACACTGATCGTACCGAGTCCGTCGCCCAAGCGTCAACCGTTAACGTCATCGCCCGCGAAAAGTCCAACCAGAAGCCAAGCGGTGGCCGGCGTGAAGAAGCAAGGCACGGCTACGGTAATGACCAGCGCTGGCAACACTGGCACGACCAACACCAACACCACAACCACGACCAGCCGTGGCAAGGCGGCCATCCAGAGTGACGTGATCGAGGAGAAGGGATGGATCGGGTTCAGTACCCAGCATGAGGATATGGCCACACCGGTCCACCCCGGTCAGGATGATGAAGGTATTTATTAAATGTTGCTATTCTCTTTGTATGTTAACTAAGAATCTATGTGGTTGCCAAATACTCCAAACTGTATAGCGCTATTGCATGTGGCAAATGTGTGAAATATGCACGACCTCAATCGTTTGTGCACTTTTTCTGCACGATATCGTGTGCTGTGTATCTTGAAATGTATTGGAATTTTAGTTAGTTTTTTTTTAATGTATCTGTTAGCTAATCTCTTCAGTTGCAAATGAAACAAAAAGCGATATTGGAGCCTTAAGATTATTAAAATCAAAAGTGATGTAAAGTGAAGGACATACCAAACAACGAAGGAGCATAATGCATTGAAAAATACTTTCCCGAAGATGGATCAATTTCTGAAATATTATTCCAACTCAACGTGAAGTTCGTTGGTGAGCGGCAATGTTAGTTTGTTACGAATTCACTCTACCTTGCACGCCATCATTTTAATAAAGATAAATGAGTTCTATGCCCCGGTCCGTGGAAAGTTGATGCGAATTTCGCTTAGTGATAATCGGTAGCTTCGATATAATGGAGCATATAATGGTCCGTTTGTAAGTGAAACGGAACACTAATCCACACAACAAAACCGGCCAACCGGGCAGTGCGGATGGAAGAGGCTAATTGGAGCTACAAAAGTAATGATAAACATTCCGTAACCCACTTTTTACACCGCAACATTTCAACAATGTCGCAGTTTGATTTGGTCCGTGAAAAAGAGAGGTCGAGAGCATACGTACGACCACATTCGCTTCGAAGCTTCGAAGAATGGGTGGGTGTACTCTTGGCACGCAAATGCTTCATTTGTAATCGTAGCGAACTGTTCGCTGTCCGCTTGACCGAACGAATATTCGAACCACCTTGAAGAAAGTGTCCTTTCTGTCACAATGGTTTCAGCTCTCCCTAATTTCTTTGTGTCGCCTATCGATAGGACGCTATGGTAATAAAAGTGTACCAAACTCTGCTGTACTTCTACAGCAGGTGTATAAAATCATTGCATGCACATGGTCAGGTGGGAGTCAATTTTCCGGTTGCTTCATTCTTTGTTAGGGACTTTTTCTCCCATTTTGTCCACAGCTCGAGACAAAGTTAGGACTTAACGTTTGCAAACGAAACAATAATTTGCTTTGGTTAGCAGCAGTGTGCGGCACTTGTGTGGTCGGTATGGGTCCAAACATAATTGGGCCACATGGCATCCACAGCCAAATCCTTGACACAAAATAAGCTCCTTAAACGAAACGCGAAGAAGAAGAAGTGAAAAAACAAACAAACAAACGGATGGACGTACGTATCAGGATCGGTACAGTAGAGCGCCATGTGCCATGTGCCTTTTGCTATGTTGCGTTCGTTTGTCTTTTGCCACGGAACCAAAACTTTCGAACCAGACGAAACGTACGTATAGTGTGCCGGTCAATGCCTGTACATTCCAACGAAAGGACGGCACCGCGGGGCTATAATTCGGCGCGGGTCAGAAGCTCTTCTAATCCAAAAACTTATCCTACCAGACCAGCAGTAAAACCACAGTTCCATTTTGTATTTCACGCTGCCCTGGTAGCGGGTTTCCGCGCGTTTTCCGTGGTGAAACGTTTGGACAGAAAATCAATGCTAGAAGGAGTAGCATTTGTACGAGTGTGAGAAGAAAATACACAATCCGACGGGGAAAAGAAGAAACGCTACGGGTCCACGGATTTGACCAATAATGGGCTAATGTGAGCTAGGAAAGCCTTAACTCAAGGATGTTAACTCGTTTACTGCGTACCCTTTACACCTCACACGTTTGGTCGTCTTTTTTTCTGTATCGTTAACGAAATAAACATCATCGACACTTAAGCCTATCGAGCGCCCTTGAGCTCTCTCGCGAAGGTCCAGAGCCACAGAGAGCTAGAATTGTTATTTCCATCCCAAAACAACTTATTGTTGCCTGAGGTCGTCCAGGTTGATGTCCAGTGGCCTTCCATCCAGTATACATTGAGGGTCATGTTGAAGTTTTGTATAAACAAGCATCTTTTGTTTTGACTAATTAATAGTCAAGCTTCGTGGTGTGTGAGAGTTTTCACACTTTGCATTTTCTGAACTGTAAATTACGCATTATTTTGTATTTGTTATGTATTTGATATAAACTTTAGCAAGAAGTGTTAAACTTTTAAATGAACGATATCCTTTTTGTAGCTAAGCATCCTGTTATGTTATGTTAGAAATTGATAAAGAAATAGACCTTCTACGTAACGATTGCCGGCGAACTTTGTTACTGTTTTCATTCTTTCTTTTAATTATTATTTGTTTAATTTGTTCTTTTCTTGGTTTTTTTTCCATTTGTACTTTACTCTTTATGATTTGTGTTTTGTTCCTTTATTCTATTCCCTTTTCTCCTCAACCCGCCTGACCCCAGGACTAACGAACTGCCTTGCACGCATCGCTCAGTACGCCGGCATGCTTCTGTTTCGATTTTGCTACATTGTGAACGAACTGCTGATCGTGTAGCGCTGGATGGATTATTTCAATAACACAACACAAACTTTTCCTCGCACAACTTCATTATCAACTTTAATCCGCGCTAACCGTGGCACCGTGATAGCGAATGAAATGCTGTGATTCTTCCCTCCTGTTGCTGCTGCTGTTGCTGTTTGCGCATTTATGTTTGTGTTTTAGCACAATTAATTGCACTTCTGGCGTGTCCCTTTCTCTACGATTTGCAAATGTAAGGCAGCAGCACATTTAGCTCAGTTTGGGTGTGCAGTTTTGTTTTTTTTCCCCTAGCGAAGCGTTATGTTTTACTGGTTTTCATTTTGTTTTACTTTTCTTTTGCAGGATTAGTTTGCTGTAGAACGTAGTGGATGGATTAGTTCGTTAGCATGTGCAAAAAAAAACAAAAAACAGAGCGTTATGTACATTTGGCTGCGTGGTTTAGCTTTGCTAGTTAGAATTTGACGTGCGAATGTTCATGTTTAATATTAGTTTAGTGTTTAGCATTTACCGTTTGCTCCGCAGGAGCAGGTGGAAAAGTAATTTTAATAAAACCGTTGGCGACATAAAACGCAAGAAACGCAAAACTTGTACATTAAATGTGCTCATGATAATCCGGGGTTTTTTTGTTGTTGTTAAATTCCATATCACCGTACATAGTCCACTGTCACGACTGATCGAGTAAATTTTAATTAAAGAAACCACTTTAACAAATATTCTACTTTTGTTTTGTTTCAAGAGAAATACTTTTACAAACCCTTGTACAAACTTTTTACTGCAAATTTCCATCTATCATATCTTTAAAAAACAAGAAATAGTTGTGATCTTTATAATTTTAACATTTACTGTATAACTGAAGACGGTGTGTTAGATTCACTTCAGTTGAATTGTTCATTAGCTGTGTTCAGTGTAAAGCTAAAGCAAAAACAAGCCCTCCATCTATCCATCAGTTCTGGAAGAGAGCTTAAACGTGGCACACAACTACCCAACAACTGTGTAAATACACGCACCCGTACACTCGTACTATGCCCTCCACTCCATCCGTATGCATTTCAGACACAAGACTCCACATCGTGCCACGTGGCGCACTAGAGCAAACCTCCTCCCGTAGCCCACCGCACATCGGTAGAAGTGTAGTAAGGACGATCACCATCGGCAACTGTGTGCCGGAGGCGATCGAACACCATCGGGCCCGAACACCCGACCATTCGCACATCGTTTCTAATTCCACCCACGGTGATGGTATCGCTCTCGGTGCTGATGATGGTCCCGCCAACGACGCCAACGATGACAACCGGGACGATCGCCAACTCTTCTCAGCAGCAGACTCATTCGTAACGGACAGTTTAAATACGAAGCTTACTCCCATCTCGGGTCCATCGTTTCCTTCATTACCCTCGTCGGCAGTTCGCTGTTGCGAAACCATTGTGGAGAGCGGGCGACAAACAAAGGGTGATAAACAGCGAAACGGTAAAGAACCGGGTGACATTGTCTCGTACCAGCATCACCATCACCATCATCGATTACCAGCGCCACCCTTTCAGCATCAGATACGCGAGGAAAATGCCTGGCAGGTCTTCCAGACAGGCGATTGTAAGGTGATCCAGTCGAAGATCGAATACTACGAAACTTCCATCCACCGGACACCACTTACCGGTGGTGATGGCGGTGAATTCTTCACATCCGAAACAACAGCCCTCTGTCCACATACGGCACCACTGTCCACGGCGGACTCGCTAGAAGAGATGGCTCGTTCGAGTACGGGTTCGTGGCATCGGCAACGTACGACCAGCTTCGGTGCTGGCTCAGATGCTCCTCCAAAAACGTCCGACACGACGTGCTCCTCCTGTTGCTTCTGTAACCCGGAGCTTCACAATCACGGTGGCACCATAAAGTCCATCACTGACGGGTGTTTCTATTGTCGGGCAAAGCTCGGCCAATCTCCTACCCGTAGCTTCCCGGCACCACCAACACCTCCAAACATACAAACATCTCCGGTGCCACCGTCACCACAGACACCGATCACGGAGCTAACGCCAACACCTTCGCTGCACGAGATAGCAGTTCCAGTGCGCAAGAGTTCACTCGCACGTCCAATAGGAAAAGAGGCAAAGATGACCGAGCCAAATGTTCCAACGTCTCGCGAGGAAGCTCCGACCAAAAGAGGTGATGTGCCAGCTAAAACAAAACAATCAAAACCTTCATCGGATACTTTCGCGGACAAATTATCCAGCAAACGATCCACTGGTAAATGCTCAACCACCGGGACAGGTTGTGAGGAAGGACCTCAGAAACCTTTGCCACCGGTACCAGGTGCACATCAAACACCAAAGATGACACGCAAAAAACCAACCGAACCGAGTGGCGTGCTAAATCGACCCAAGTACACGAACAATCTGACCCGTGCCACCACCGTCGTACAGTCGGTGCAGAAGGAAATCAAGAACGAGCTAAGGGCACCGATCCGTGTGTTACCCAAAACAGCCAAAGAGGTCAACAATCGGAAGGAGAAGGAACGGCAGATTGGGCTTAGCCTACCGAAAGACTACGAATGTCGTACTCGGCCACCACCGGTGAGCGCACTCGAAGTCGAACCGTTGATGGTGGCAGGCGGATCGGCTGAAACGCACGTTTACGATAACGAAACGACCAGTTCCGATACGTCCGATGGCAACTCAACGGCGGACAGCAGTCCAAACGTAAGTCCATACAAGCGACCGAACCTGCAGCAGCAGCAGCAACAGCAGCAACAATCTGTACAATCTGCACAACCCCCGACGGCGGCCACACGCTGGAAGACGAACAGTGAACGCAACCTGTCACAGCTGGCCATTCAGAAGCTGGTGAGCGCAAGCCGATGGGGCAGTAAGTGGCGAAAAGGAGCTACTAGGGGTTCACAGCAACTGGAGCAGACAGACAGGAACCAGCTAGCGGAGGATGACGAACTGATGGCGTCGGTGGGCAGTTGCAGTGAGTTGAGTCCGTTAAAGACGGGAACTAGTGGTGGTGATGGAGGTGTTGGTGGTGGTGTTGGGACAATAGGTTCCACGGCCGGTACAACAACGTCGAACATCATCAGCGGCATCACACAGTCAAGCTCCAACCAAGGTACACATACTCAACTTCCCTTTTTTCATCTACGAGCAATTAGCAACGACTGTGTGGCTCCTTCTCTTTACCACGGATTTCCATGGATGCTCGCGTCATAGCGCGTGTCTACTATATGCTATTACTTGTTCATATTACCTTACCAAAATGACAACCAACTTTTCTCCAACTTACATACTTTTTCTACGCTCTTATCATTCGTTTGTCGTGCAGGTTGGACGGTGACGGTCGCTGGCAACTACAATCCTGAGATGGCCCCAGATGTGGAGATGAGACTCAGCTTCCCCAAAGGTGCTGCCGGAGCTGGAAGTGGTGGCAAGTCAGCTTTGACTAGCTCGGCCGCTACTGGTAGCTTAAGTCATGCACCCAGCGGGAGCTATACTCACTCAAACGGACCTTCGTCTACGCTGACTACTGGCGCTGGACGGAATCGCCAGACGCATCAGTATGCGGATGGTGATCCTCTCGACGGTGTTGGGTATCTCGGTGCCAGTAGAAGTACTTCCCGGGCAGGTGCATTACCTCCGACATCCTCGCAGGCACCGGGTACTCTTAATCCTAGACGTAACCTAACACGCTCCGATGGAACAGGTACAGACACCTTGTCTAACTCCTCTTATATTATAACTAATTCGTTATAATTATCTCTCTTTAGGCGCTGGTACCACAAGCAAGGATTATCGTCTTCCGAATGTTGGTTCAACGCACAACATTCTGGCAAGACCAACGGCAAGGAAAGCGATCAAGGTACCCGAACGTGCGGTCCCGACTGCGATAGTGACACAGGCGCGCAAAATGCAGCAAATTCCCCACCACCAACAACGGAGTCGCCATCTTTCGGCCACTTAGTGTGTTTGTTTGCGTGTGTGTGTGTGTGTGGGTTGTGTGTGTCAGAAACCATTCCGGAAGTCGTAAGCCTGTGGACGCTACAGAAGTGTAGTTTTCGGGACAGAAATGAACCACCCTTTTGCCTTAGAATGAATTCCCCTTATACATCCTTTACGCTGCGGCAGTATATCGCTCCGTATGCTTGGAGAATGCCTTACTCTTGCACAGTGCCCTCCTCTGTTTTAGTGCATTGCATTAGTCCCGTCAGCCTCATTGTAGCCTTTGTAGCAGAACGAAACACACCAACAGGACAGCTTCCCTAGAGGAGGTTGGTTAGGTAAAGCAAAATTGGTCAATACTTTTTCTTACTAACTCGTTTCCTTCCAACTCTGTGTAATGTTTCGTTTATCTTCGCTTTGCATTGTTGTAAGCGTCATTTAGCTTCTGTGAATGTTTGACCGCGGCGAATCAACCGGTTCTCCTGTGGCTTGTCCTTCAATGTGTATGTCCCTTTTGTTTGGTTGTGAATAATTTAAAACTCCAGTATTGTTCCAAACATTACATCATTCAACAACAGTCATCTGCGACAATGCTATCTCTGCCCATTGACGCACATCAGAATCATTCATTCGGTCACACACATCTAGCGCATGTGGATGTATTTGGATTGATCCGGTTTCATCATTCTTGCATACCATTCTAGCTGTTGTCCGTTCGTTTGGAATAGTATTCCAATGCTTCTCATCACGGACCAGTAGCATTAATTCAAACGTATGTTTAACGTAGATCGTGTGAATGTCTTACTTCCTTGCAAGGATCTTTTGTAGAAGGATTTTTCATAAACTCATTCTCAGTCACTTCAAAGCACTTCGATGTAGCTAATCGTTACTAACAGATTTGTTGCTAACATGTGTAGTAATCCTTACTGGACGATCCATTTTGTAATGCGTTTAGCAGCTTCCTTTACTGTGACGTTACGTTTGAATGGTTTTCCTTCCATTTTCCTTTCTACTGCCGGAACTGCTCGATGCTGCTTTTGCTCGCCTCGTGCATACTCGATCTCCGTGCAAGAGATCTACCGGCAGGACGTCCCAAGCGAAGTCATTCTCATATCTTACATGTTTCCATTCTCGTTGTCATTCCATCTCACGGGTTTAACATTGTCGGTTTATGCTTGCGGCTGCAGACGGTAGAATGTAGCGTCGTGGCATCCGCAACTCGCACCATCGCGAACAGCTACCACCAGCTGTCTCACCAGCATCAGGCGGCAAACAGTGGACAGCAGCAGCAGCAGCACCATTTGTCTTCACGTGCGCCACCCATGGCAACGGTGCGCGGTGGTCGACCACGGCCCAACAATCAGCTGCTTCCGCAGCCTTCCGCACAAGTACTCCATCCCACATTGCAAAATGGGAGCGGTGGAAAGTTCCTCTCATCGTCCTCCCCTTCACTAGTGTCGCAACAGCAACATCCATCGCAGCGCTTTCACCATACCGAACCATCATACCATCTAGAAGACTATGGGTAATTTCATCCTATGCGCTTTTATGTTTTCTCATGATCCTAATGGCTCTTCATCAGCTCATTACTGTTGCTGCTAGTTCTAGTAATAATTTGCCAAAACACCAAAAAATAAATCGTGCACAACCTTTTCGGCTACTTACACGCATACAATAACTTTTTTGTCGCAAGGTTTCGCTTCGAAGCTGGACGTTTACGTTGTTTTTATTGTTCATCTGCTTTAACCCTCTGCTAGCAATGTTTACTACGGACACCAGCAGCAACCACCACAACCGAGACGAATGTCACTAGACAGCCAGCAACAGCAGCAGCAACATCATCCAGTCGGATCGCCCATAGCAACCGATTGTCTGTCGGTCATGGGTAATGCGATCGCTCCAGAGTTAAAACCAAGGGTACCTACCATGAGCGAACGGGATCTTACACGCAGGCACCACGTGTGCTATACCCGCACACAGCCTTACTTTTCCTAAGGCGTAGCGTAGGACACTGGAAGAAGATGGTATGCCATGTAGAGAAGCGAAGATTCTACGTTTGGCGATGACAATTCTCAGGACAGATGTAAGCTACTACAACGCGTCATTCAGTGATGTGGTGGTGACCCATCTTCTCCATACAACCAGTTGACAAACAATCCTTCAGCAATGGACCTTCACATTTGTTTTTTAGTGTAAGAAATAGTGCATATTAGGCAAATAAAAACACAACATTAGAATGTAATTCTCGTCCGAAGATGCGTGTTGGTGTATGTGGGTTATTTNATGGTATGCCATGTAGAGAAGCGAAGATTCTACGTTTGGCGATGACAATTCTCAGGACAGATGTAAGCTACTACAACGCGTCATTCAGTGATGTGGTGGTGACCCATCTTCTCCATACAACCAGTTGACAAACAATCCTTCAGCAATGGACCTTCACATTTGTTTTTTAGTGTAAGAAATAGTGCATATTAGGCAAATAAAAACACAACATTAGAATGTAATTCTCGTCCGAAGATGCGTGTTGGTGTATGTGGGTTATTTTATTGTACTAACTGACCTCGAAAATCTATAACGAGTGGAGGCTGCTGGTAAGATAGAAGAATTTCTTTCTTCTACCAAAGGTAAACAAAAGGTAAAACACATTGTACACGATTGCATATATTCCATAAAATTGATAATTTTAATATGCCGTTTCAAACCATATCCGTCTTGTTTATCTACTACAATATGATGTAGCTTCAACCGATATCTACTTCTGCTATTCGGTGCATGCCCCTTTACTTGGAAAATTTATATTTTCCATGCTCTTACGACAAAGGAAACAAAGTCGGTTCATCAGGGTGAACACAAAACCTGTGAAATTTAAGCTGCATGTTTCGCTTCCAATTCCAATCTACGAATTCTTAGTAGTTGCGTTTTAGCTACGATAGAATTATTGGTAAAGAATCGGATTGAAAAATATTAAAAAACGAAAATAAAAAAAACATAACTCACGACATACCGGATGACGATGGTTGTTGCCTTACGATATGTCTTCAATTCCGGTACCACCATCCGCGAAATCCCTTTCTTATCCCATTAATCGGTCGTGTTTTAGAACGAAATGATCATGCACTCGATACATACCGAATACAATCTAACACAGCGCAGTACCACATTTGTTTAGCAGGGTTAAGTGTGGCCAATAATCATGCCGTCAATGAGGTTAAGTGTCCATTCCTCACTACACACAATGTACATCCTTTCGTAACACACAATAAACACACTATTTCGATGCCCCCATTTTTTTGCAGCGGATTTTTCACGCACCGTGTACTCTGCTCATTGTGCCTACTGCGATGCTTATTGTTTATACCACCGCATCTGTGTGCATTGCTATCTACAAATAGGACATTTATTTCATCCTCATCCATTGCTGCTCTATCACTGTTGTTCGCTCTTGAGATGCTTTGCATATTGTCCACCGTTTTTGTTGCATTGGAAACACTATTTCCTTCTGTGGTTGCATACTATTATTGTTATTGGCGTTTGCTCGTCCCAGAAGATCTCTTTCGCGGAGAAACCTCAACACACTCTCACCACCCACTTTTACACACCTCGGAGCGTTGTACATTAGCCGACATTCCCGTATAAGCGCATCATTACTAAACATACCTTACCAGCAGTAGCAAACAGTAACTCAGGATTTGGATACAGTCATAGTAGACACACAATTGAACAAGTTCGATCCAAAACGAGTCCGTCCACAATTTGATGATTTTAATTGTCACTGATTTTATGTTGTGCGTAGTAATGCTTCACAGCAATATCTACACAGTGAAGAGACAAACAAAATCCTGCACTAATCCGGCGCCATTTTTATCAATTGTCTCAAAACTAACAGCTGAAAAAAAGAAGAGAAAGTGGCCAACTCAAGACGCGATGGGCAATCATAGATTAAAGTATGTCAAATGAAATATCTTGTATACTGTGGGCATTTTTCTTTGCAACAAACAAACTGTCATTATTTTATCAATACAATTTGTTAAGCTGCTATGCCATCGACAAACAGCTTTGAAATTGTTACGCCATACAGCTGGTAAAGTATGTTTAGAATTGATTGTGCATTTGTAAGAATTTTGGCCATTATGTATACGATTATAAATATATATATCTATATTCAAAGATATCGATTTTGTTATAATATTTGCATGCTTCTGTTACACTCGCGGATACGTTGATCCCTAATTCGTAGGCGTAATAGTAAACCTAATCCTCTAGAGCTTCCTATTCATCCTATTTCCATGACCATGCCTTACTTACTTCAGATATCATTTCACTTTTACGAGTGAAACACCTCATCGCAACGCAATCCGAAATTGTGAAGTAGCTTTAAAAATGGGGAAACGTACGGCAGAGCTCAACTAGAGACGAACACATTCGAAAAAAAACCATATTGAAAGAACGTTATGTGTTAACACATATTCGTACCGTACACTTTTTTGTAGACTTTGGGTGTAACCATTCCCCAGCCATATGGAACCCTTTCTCTCCAATTGTGTGCGCTCTCGTGTGCTAACTTTTACATTTCCATGACGAATTACATATCTTAACCGATCTGCATCTATGTCCATAGCTACGCTCGTTGTGGCGCACACATTATCTAAATGTGATAATGGTGTGTGTACACACCACCTTCTCCTCTCCTCTTCACTTTCGTTTCGTTCACACATTTTGTTACGTTAAGCGCAGAGAAATCATAACCGTTGCATGGCGATTCGATGATTTCCCATCATTGGCAATTTTCGTATTGTTTATGCTAGTATCACCCTAAATAATACGCAAAAACTAAACCTACTTTTTGTTTATCTGTTGTATTCATTCTTTCGTACTTGGCATTTCTAAAGTGGATCATGAATGCAAAGAGCAAAGTGTTTTCTTTGTTTGTTTTGTATGTTTGCTTACAACTTACTATGTTTGCAGATTTC
>STHB01000006.1:260240-322120 GCA_018908115.1 Anopheles rivulorum
CTACAAGAAAAGGATAACACAAAACTAAACGAAAAACAAATGTGAAACCGACAAATGATCATGTTATCCGAAATCATCCGAAACAAAACCGACCATTTGTTACTAACCACAGAAAAAATATGAATATTGCCTTGCTACATGAATGCTAAGCACGCCTTTTCCCTATCTCTGGTTCGAGTGTACAGTAGCATTTAAGGAAACATGCTTCCCCTCTTCAATTTATGATCAGTGCATTGGTTTTACTGTAGTACGCGTCTCCGTATGGTCGCCCAAAAAGGGTTTAATTATTTTACTCTGTTGATCTCCCTCCTTCTTCTATCTCTTTCCCATTCTCTTTCTGAATCTCCGTCCTGCTTCTCCCACTCATTCTTTTTTTTTCTGTATCTCCCTCCTTCCTTTATCTCTTTCTCTCCCCTCCTTCCTTTATCTCTTTCTCTCCCCTCCTTCCTTTGTCTCTTTCTCTATTTCCTCTTTTCCCTCTCGTTCATTTTCTTTATCTCCCTTTTTCTTCTTAGTTCTCTCACTCTCACAATATCTCTCTTTCGTTTTCTTTCTTTTCTATCTTTCTCCACCAAATTTTACACAAATCCAAAGTTCTTTGTTTTGATCGCTAGCAGAAGTTTGTGGCGCAGGACTGCTTTGCTTGAGTAAAGCGGAATATACAGCCGGGAGATGCACGTATTCGCCGTTGGTAAATGGGAATCATCTGCCGGACGTATTGTCACCGATGGCATCGGTTGGAATCCTTCCTCGGAAGCAGGAAGCGCTGGAGAACCAGTCCAGAAGTAGACCTGTAGTTAGGATGAATAAAACAACAAATACGTGAAAACACTGCTCCGAAATTGGTTTGTTAGAAGCTGGTAAAAAAAATCTTACCAAATCTTGTCGTTCTAGGTTAGTCATTTTTTCAACCACATTCCAAAGCCAACGCTTGAACTTGGTTAACTTATCGCTCGGTTCATTCGACTCGTCGTTGAACGCCGTGTAAGAAATGAGCGTGGCCACATGAATATCGCCCACACCGTTCAGCAGCAATCTCAAGTCTTCAGCAGTCAGTTGATCCAGTGCCGTATCGGGCAGTACATCAAACACTCCAGAGCGAATAGCCTGTGAGGAATTTTGACAAGCAACAGCAAAGCGATAGGTTAGCATAAGCATTTTTGTTCTCTCTCTTATAATCTCTATTGCACTTACTTCCAATGCCTTCTCTTGCGTTTTGATCATACGATACTCTGCGTACTTACGCACATAATCGTACACGTTGTTCTCGTTAACCTGAATGTCCCGTCCGCCCGGTACCAGTTCTACCGTTCCCGAGCCTTCCTCCATCATTAGGTCGATCCTATTGAGAATAAAATAAACACCACACACACTTTATAACCTGCACGAAAAATACGGACAATAAACAGTTAACTTACACAAAATTCATTTCAAGGCTCTGCAGCATGCTGATGCCTCCTGTTTTGGTTTGTGAATCCTTTATTAGCTGCCGCAGCGACTCGTACAACACCGGATCGAAGAATGCTAAATCGTGGAAGCGAATCTGTCGGCCAAGAATGGACTTCAGTACGTGCCGTTGAAGGAACAGTGGAAACAGTTCGTTCTGGAGTAAGCACAATCCGATCAATCTGTAACAGATAAATAAGAGATAATCAAAATGTAGAATGGGCTGATTGTGTATATTGAGAAAGATTGTTGAAAGAAAATAGGTTACAGCGCTTACCTGCCTACATTACGGAACGCGTTCATTCGTTCGCTGGAAGGATATCCCTGCCGAGGGCTATAGAAACCGCGTTTTCCCGGAGTGTAGAACAATGGCGCATCCATCTGACAGTCTTCCAGTAGTAACACCGGGGTACATTTCTTCGTTAACGATGGTGTGCCTTGTCCTAAGTTGCTGGTGTAACCTACGCTGGCCGTAATACTGCCACTACCAACAACTTGATCGCTACCAGTGCCAGATACTGAGCCTGACGATCCACCACCACTAGTGCCTGCCAGTGATACGGAACTACCAAGCGAGGACGAAGCTCCTTGTCCTGCTGACGCACCGGCACCCCCAGAGGATGCCGATTGGTTTCCACCGTTGGAAAGGTTGTCCATTTCTAACCTCTGACGTTGCACGATGATTTCTACGGCTTCACTGATCCGCTGGCGCAAATTTTCGTCCGATGCTAGCAAATGTAGCACCTGCGTTGGCGGTAGCTCAAGTAACATTCCCGTAATCTTGGCAGCATTGTTCGGATGCTGCAGTTGTACCTTTGGATAAAGCCGGTCGCCTAGCTGTTGCTGTTGAACGGAGAACATTTCACCTACGTTCAGCAGTGTAGGACTTGCACCTCCAGCACTGCCTGCCCCTCCCGTGACATTCTGTTCATTTGCTGGCCGGAAAGGCCGTGCGTCGTAGTTGAGCGTTTTGCGAGATTCACGATTCGGGCGCCACAAAGGTTGCTTGCTGGACAGTCCACGACGGGAACTGCTGCTACTCCCGCTGCCACCTACACCACTACCCGGTGCGTTACTGCCTCCACCGCTTCCACCAACACCTGGACCTACACCTGAACTTCCACCGCTTCCGCTGCTGCCGCCGCCCCCACCACCACCGCTACTGCTGCCACGATGTCGTAACATGCTGTTGAACGGTCCTGCTCCATACTTGGTCGGCGTTTGGGCCACGTCGAGCGGAGGCAGCTTTTCATTGGCCAACAGAGCTTCGGCGATAGCAGTGTAGAAACTACGGGCCACACCGGAACCTTCGCCGGGTTCGTCTTTGAACGTTACCTTTACCCTGTTAAATACCAGCGGCTGCTGCACTCGCCGGTTGTTGTAAAGCACGTTTAACTCCTTGAAGGTCTGCGTCAACAGGGCCGCCCTATTGCGCTCCATTTTTAGCAGTGTCAAATCTTTCTGAGTCGTACAGCGCAGCTTCTCCATATAGCGTCGGAATTTTGTCTCTTTTACAGGGAAACCATTCAGTTCGTAGATGACGCTACCCGGTTCAACACCAACGTCTTCGAGAAAGACGCGTGCAAACAGAATTAACGACAGTCGCCATCGCCCCAGCAGTATGTCGGACAAAATCGATGAAGACATAGCCGACGAACCACGCAAATAGATACCTCGTGGAGGCATTTCGGGCTGCAGTGCAGTCGGCAGCACATTCGGTGTGGTTTCAACGGTTACGTGTGCTGATATTTCCTGTATATCCATCGCTTCCGCCGATTGAATTAGATCCACGGAATTGCTGCTACTATTGCCGATATTACCCGCAGCAAACACCTAAAACAAACAACATGAAACGGAAACACCCGCATGAGATTTAAGAATTAACAAGCAAGTAAAAGGTATTAATGGCTCTTGTTCACTTCGTATCTGTCCTCTAGTTAAACAAACTCTTACCCACTAGAGGTCATCAGAAAGCATGGCGATTACAGAAAATGCCATATTCTATGAGCAGTAAGTGAAAGGAAATTCACGGCTTTTCAAAAACTTCCTTCGTTATCTGTGAAGCTCAATAGTGCGTTTCAGTCGCACGGGAGAAAATTGAATGTCGACGCAAAGAACTTACCGTTGATGAAGGACCAGCGCGAACAATAACACTTTTGCCAGGGGATGTTCCTGCTGGTGTATTACCGATCGTCACCAGCGGATTTGCGAAGGAAACTGAAGGACCCGTAGACGAAGTAGACGCAACTCCGCTTATCTGCTGTTCGCCAGCCATTACAACGTCTGTCGGAACAGAACCTTGTGCTAAAAAGCCAAATTGAAATACACATTCATTTTGAAAATGGTTGCATTTTCTCGAATTTCTAATTATATGCACTTACCTAGAGCGACGGACGATCCATCCAACGTAGAGCCTGATCCCGATCCGGCAGCTACCTTTCTGCGGGCTACAATAATCGGAGGCCGTATTGCAGATGCGGGTTCCTGTTGCNGCAACTCCGCTTATCTGCTGTTCGCCAGCCATTACAACGTCTGTCGGAACAGAACCTTGTGCTAAAAAGCCAAATTGAAATACACATTCATTTTGAAAATGGTTGCATTTTCTCGAATTTCTAATTATATGCACTTACCTAGAGCGACGGACGATCCATCCAACGTAGAGCCTGATCCCGATCCGGCAGCTACCTTTCTGCGGGCTACAATAATCGGAGGCCGTATTGCAGATGCGGGTTCCTGTTGCTGTTGCTGCTGTGGTGACTGCTGCTGACCAGCCAGACCTTCACTGCTGCTTCCTTGCTGTAGTGACATCGTTATCGTTGCAGTCGTTGCATTGCTTCCGACGCCTGCACCCATATCGCTTCCGGCATCGTCCAGCTTCTGGCGCTTGGCCGTCGTCGAAGAGTGCTGCCGCGAATCCTCCGAATCCGACTCCGACAGCTCGTCATGATCCTGATCCGTATCGACATCGATTTTAATCGACGATTGCGACAAGTCCTGTGGCTCATCCGAGCTGATACTCACTTCATCGACGTCGGATTCTTCGCTGTACTTGTTGTTCTTCAGATAGAACAGCCGGTTCTTTTTGTAGTAAACCTCCGAGAACGTTGTGGTCGATGCGCTAGTACTGCTGCCAGTCGGGCCACCAGTACTATTACTACCGCTGCTGTGACCACCACTTATTGGAGGTGGTGGTGGTGGAGGTGGTTTGGGAGAATGTGTTTCATTCGCTTTTGTTGATGTCGCGCTACTACCGCCACTACCACTATTGCTGCTACTCCCTCCGGATGTTCCACCGAGGCCAGTTGGGTCCATTTCCAGCTGTTGTTTGGTAGACGACCCGTTTCCAACGGTTCCCGATCCGCTTGCCGCAGCTTGATAAATTCCTACGGGAAGAGAAATTTCTACCCTCACACGAGAGTCCGTGTTCGGTTCGGTTTGTGTGACACTTCCATCGATAAAAGCTACGGTGTTATCTTGATTCGATGACTGATGCTGTTGTTGTGACTCCGAATACAACGCTTCCGTCGGATCGACAATAATCCCGGTGGCAACTACGTTATTGCTCATTTCGTGTCGAATAGAAGACGATAAGCTTAACCGGACGGGAGGTAATTCCAGATTAGTGTTACCTCCGGCACCACTGGACCCTCCTTCCGACGGACCTGCATAGGCATTGTTCTGATGTTGCAGACCACTGCTACTACTGCCACTACCACTGGCGCCCGGTGCAAGCGTAATCGGCCACTTCGGCATGCCGAAAAGATCTTCTCGCTTTGCCGTCGGCTGCAAACGGTGCGGTTGATCCGCCAAGGGCAACGCATCAATCAGTGGTGTATTGAACGGATCCGGTGCCGGGCAGCCGAGACAGAGTGTTGAATCTGATCGCTGGAAGAAAGAATGTCGTCGACCGAGTGATGGTCGGCTAAGCATGTCCTCGTCCACGGAATCGGTATCCATCACGATAGAAGTAGAAATATCCTCTTCCGCTTCTTCGTTTTCGTTCTCATCCTGATCATCCCAAACGTTTGACCCGTTTGTTGTACGGTCGAGATCACAATCATTTGTTGCACGCATGTAAAACAGGATAGCATCAAGCACGTATGCTACATGACGTAAAGCCGTCACATCCAATACTGGCAAAGAGTCGCGGTGCTCGGAATTATGCGCACGCATCAATGAAAGGCAGTAGGTGAGGAAATCACGTCTGCTGGATTCCGAGTCTGCCGTCAGAGAAGAACCGCCTATGAAAAAAGAAATGCCAGTTATAAATTAGAGAGTCTAACTTCATATAATTTACATATTACTTTCTATCTGAAACAATAAAATCTGAATTTGATAATACTGGGTAGTATACTAAACCCCCAATTAATAAGTATGTTAGAATGTATAATCAAAAATTATCATAAAACGATTTGCACAGGCACAGTATTTCAGTAATAGCCCGCTTTTGCTTACTATAATATAAAATACTATTTCCAATCACAGAACGTACCATCTCGCGCACTACGGTCATTATCAGCAAATCCTAGGTTACGGGCTGTGGTCGCTGTGCCGAGCGTGCTGATTGTGGCTCTACTTCTGCCTGCTGAAAATACACGTATTAAAGTTTAGAAATTAAAATGAACAATTAGCGAAATAAACAAAACCACATCATATAACATTCTAGACTGTTTTAGGCTGCACTAAAAAAATGGCTGGGTTTCCTTGAAAGATAATCTTATCAAACTAATAAACAGTTCATATAAAATGAACTGTTCATTTTCATGGAATTGTTCATGTTCATGTTCTGCACACAGTGATTATTACTTATATCATTAATAGTTTGATTTTAATTCCTCTACCAAGATACTTACTCGTAACACCAATCATTGCAGACGGTGCAGCTTCGCTAGTGCTGGATGACGACGGAATGTTGAGCGGATGTAGCGGATGCGAAGGATCTGTGGAATCAGTCAATGAAGCTCCAAAGCGCAATTGTGCTTCGGTTGCTTCCATCACGGTTAATATCCACTCCCACGTAAGCTTCAACCTTTTTTCAACGTACATCTATGAAGGAACAAGAAGAAAGTACGGACATTAAATTGTAAATGTGTTTACGTGAACCCTTCCCTGAAGCGTACCTGTAGCTGCACAGCGTCCTGATGTGTCACATCCAGCACAGAAGATGAACCACTAATGCTGGTTGGCAACATACCAATAAGATCGGAAATTTGACGCAAAATAATACCGAACGCACGTGCAAGTGCACTGGCCGTTGTAGTCATAGTAGGGGATTCTTGTTGCTGCGCGGTCGTTACTGCGGTAGTCGAGCGACGCAATGAACTCGGATCAATGAAAACCAGGTTGGAGCTGCCCGTTGTTAAACGGACTCGCTCTGGGGCGGCAGTTTCGCGGCTGCGGATAGCCCACTGCATTGACTGCGGGGCAAGATTGTTACGCTGGTTACCACCCGGAGTCTGGCGGCGTTCGAGTTGATCGTCGTTCAGGTTGAAATCTACAGTGGACTGATCGTCGCTTTCGCCATCTTCCGAGCCTTCATCGTCCGGTTGAGTGGAATCTCCAGAATCGTCTTCATTGTCGAACAGCAGGGAGTTTAGTCCTGTAAGTTGTGAAACCATTTAACATCAACCACCGCAATCTCCCGGTGTTCTCCCGGAAAGCGTGAATTATTTTTGAACTACAATGTGCGCTCTCCGGGTGTGTGGGATATAATATATAAATTTAAAATAATAACAATAATAGCTGGATCTTCACCTGTATCTGAACCGGCAGTGGCTCCTGTTTGAACACTCCGCTGAGCATCTTGTGTGCTCTGATTATCATCAGAATCGGACTCGGTTTCAGCCTCATGGAAATTGAATTCGTTATCACTTTCGCCCTGGGCATTTTCCTCGCTTCGCAATAGATCCTGTGATTCTTCCTCGGCATTCATAGAAACCGCACTAGTAACTGGCCGCAGTGATGATGAGCGCCTTGGCGGTGGCTGCTCCCGTTCCGCCATATCTTCCTGTTCCGACGTTTCACCATCATCTTGAACCAATGCATCCCCATCGTTATTATCTTCGATATCACCGAGACGTATGTTAATCCGCGAAATGAATCCAGACGACGAACGCTCACTGTCCAGTGGGTCCACCCCTAGGTGTACATTAGCCGTATTGTTAGTGATCTGTGCAATTCCAGCCGCATTGGAGCGATTCGTCGGCGGTGCTAATGGCTCGACTGAAAACAGTTCATCGGTACTCTGGAAGAAAAGAGAACAGGTTTTGGTAAAAAGAGCAATATTGTGCATAAGTGCATCACACTTACATCGATATTGTTAGAAGACAAATTAAACGGTGCAATTGGCTTCACGACTCCCAACCGCACCGGTGTTATGAGTGCGTCGGCTATCTCAACAAGCTCTTCTATGGCGAATTTAAACAGTGCAGTGAACACTCGCCGATATGCTTGTAGATGTTTTGTCTGCGTCGTGGAATTCCGTTGCTTCTCCGGGTTTTGGAACCGTTCGATGCTGAATATGACGTATACGCGCGCCACAGAGCGCACGAAGCGCCGAGCCACTTTCTGTGCCTCTTCTACACGCCCCGGAATCGAATCATTCTGCAGTTCGTGCACGAGGGTCATTAGCAACTTTTCGAGAGGATCGCTGTTGCAACGCACGATCAAACTATGCGTAAACTTATCTAACAGTGAGGTGCCGCTTTGTGATTGTAAATACACCTGCTGGTTATCGTCATCATAGAACGGTTGCTGGTTTGCATTTGGTACGATCGGCTTCTCATGCTCGGCTCCCGTCATGATCATCGCTCGTACGGCTGGCCAATCATTAAGCAGCCGTTCCAATGCCTTGCGCGCGAAACGGGGCGGTTCCAGATTGTGCTCCGGCATTTCATTATCCGGCTCAAGGTTGGGCGTTTTGCGCGTATTGCTAGACGACGTTGAACGGACACGAGATGTTCCACGGTATTGGCGCTGTTCCAACAACTGTCGGCCAACGGTCTGGATGAGAAATAGCAGGATCGATTCACCACGCGAATTAAAACGCGTTACCAGATCCGTCTCGGCAGCCATCTTACACAGCAGGTCAAAACGCTTGGACGGATTTCCCGCGATCAACGCCTTGCACTTGCACTTTTCCCAACAATCACAGTACGCCGTCGGTGAGGTACGCTTCAGTTTGCAGTCGTGTCCCTTATGACATACCTTAGCACATTCAGTGCAACAGCAGAGCGATCCCGTCAATCCACAGGTGCGACACTCGAAGATGTCCTGATTGATATGATCTGCACCAGTCCACGTGAAGGAGCATGTATCGTTACAGCACAGTATCCCCAGCGGTGATTGATCGGGTGAAGAACCAGGTGGGAATATCATCGAGTCCCGCACTACATCATCGCCGTTAGCAATTTTCTGGATAGCTTTGAACACCGTGATACCCGCCTGATAGGCACGGCATGTTACCGCCAGCATGAAAGGAGTTTGACCCTGAGCATCTTTTGCGCTCAACAGTGTGCGCAGATGTGGCTGCAGAACAGGGCTCTCGCATAGCAGCTGCAAAACTAGTTGCGCGTTTTGACGCCGCTCATTTGGATCGGATACGTACGTTTCAGGAATCGCAACCAACGATTTCTGGGACGTGAAGATCGTTTGTTGATTAGTTAGTGATCCCGAGTGCTGTTGCTGCTGATGGCTTCCCGTGCCGGCCATAACGTTGTTTAATCCACCAAGGCTGTCATCGTCTCCGCTCGTTGGATCGTATTCCGATGGCCAGTATACTACTGGCATTGAATTTGCGCTCAGCACCGGTGGTTGATCATCGGAACCCGGTGCAATAGGAACTGACAGTCCGCTCTGCACGTTGTTCGAAACGATCGCGGCGCCACTGCTGGAACTATCCATTTCACGATTACCTACATTACGGCGCATGATCTCCCTGATGCTAACCGGTCGGTTGCCTATCATCGTGTTGGTTATAACGTTGATTGACTCGAGACCAGCGGACGCATTATTTCCCCCGCCTGAACTGTTTCCGCCATTCGATGCACCACCGTTACTTCCACTTCCACTGGCCACAAAATCAGGCTCCCGGTTAGACGTCGGTGAGCACATGCTAATGCAAGCATGGATGATGTTTCTGTTGCCGTCCGTGTGCTCTGCTAACATCGATGCCAGCGAACTCCTCATTTGTTCCGGCCCGTCCGCCGCGATGTGAGCTAGCAGCTGCCGTACGCCTTCAATGTCGCATCGCAATATCTTTGACATGAGCAACTGTTGCTCTGGTGCTAAAACAACCAGCGCCACCTGCGACTTCAGATTAACGCCTACCGAAGGTAACGTGAGGGAAGCTGCCGCAATGCACTTTATCGGTGGTAGATCGAGCCAACTCGGATCTCGTATTGCATCCACACAATCCTTCGCCATTGGATAGATCGTGTTGTTACCGTCGCGAAGCAAAAGTACGCTGTCCGAGCTATCGCCAACACAGGTCAGCGATACATCTTGCATCGAAGCGCCGAGAAATGATCCTATATCAGTGGGGAACACACTATCCTGCTCCTGCCGACCAGTGTTCAAGTTGAACAATGAATAGTGCAGACGATTGTTGGCTGTTTTCATAATACCATGAATACCCTTAGGATCTACCGCAATTGTTAGCAATTGCGAGGTACCTCCGATTGCGTCATTATTGCTACTTGAAGAAGCGGTCGGGTTGAGCACAATGCGACGCGGTATCTTTTGGAAGCAATCAGGAACGCGTGGCGTTGTCGCAGATTTTATCACCTGCAAATCGTCCTTACGTAGCAATCGACAGTCTTGCCAAGCTTCGATGCTATCGTCAAATTTATCCTTGCTATTGCTGCCACTATTGTTCGATGAGGACATAGAACCACCTGAACCAGGGGGAGGAGGAAACTTTACAGCCGCATAATCACCGTCAACTTTTAGTACGCGACCAATCGGAACGGAGCGAACGTCCTCCACGAAAATTACGTCCCTAAAGTACAACAAGAAAACAAATATTAATGCCAACTGTATATCAATAAACAATCATGCATACGACTTACTTCAGTAACCACTGTTCCTCGTCCTTCTTCGGATCCGGTTCTTCCTTCGGTGTCATACGCTTAGGACGTTTGTGAGAATTTGTCACACTGCCGGTATCGCTACACGTGCTGGAGGCCGGAGAAGGTGGGGGTGGCATGTCGATGCGATCCGCGGATTCCTTATTGTTGCCAGCCCCTTGCTTTGAGGCCGAAACTGCTCCCGATCCCGAAGAATTACCGGTAGTTGCTCCCGAAGAGCTTCCGCCTTTGGAATCTTTATCTAAAATTCCAGTCATTCCTCCTGATACAGCAGCGGAAGAACTTTGCGATCCTATTCCACTGGCATTCGATCCAGCACTCAGCGAACCTGCAATGGCGCTGTTAGCAAGTGTTGCGCTTGTGCCCAACCCACTTCCACCAACAGATCCTGCCGGTGTGCCTGCGTTTCCTCCCTGTGTACTGGCGGCTAGCTGTTGTGACAACGTTGACATTGACAGCAGCTTAAACCGGCATACCTTGGTAAACTCCCAAGCAGCATTCATCAATTGTCCTACTTTTGGTACACCATTCGAGATGGTAAATCCAATTGCGCCGTGCTGGTACATCGGACAGCTCTTCATGCATACTTGGGCCCCAACCGTTACTTCCGGCGCGTTCACGCTCGGCCGAACGGGTTTCTTTGCCTTCGCCTGATATTTATCCCAAAGGCGTTTGCGTTGACCGAATGGCAGCACACCCCACCAAAATAATTCACCACTTTCCGTGCGAGCCACCGTGTACAGCGTGCAAGTGTGCAGCGACACTATCCGATCCAGTGCAAACTCAGGGTAGTTGGTGGCACTATGCTCCAGCTTGTTGCCAGCGTAGCCAAGTAACTCGTCCATCCAGGTAGCAATGCGGCCACTCTCGGTAGCAACGGAGCATCGGATCAGCGTAGCTGATATATGTGTCACCTTTTCATACAATAGATTTAGCGGAATTGTCTTCGGATGGTGAACGTTCGATGCGTCGTTGCTACGGTACGGTTCTGCATCGGCCCAACGCCACTGATGTACCTCACCACGAGCAGTCACTCCAATAAACTCGGAATACAACGATGCTATTTCCGTAAACCGCACCGAATGTTCCTTCTCCGGCCACGGTTCCATCTCATCCGACACCCACAACGGATAACCGGATGAATAGTCTTTCTTTTTCGAATCTAAAAAGAAAATTTCACGTTATTTTTTGTTTTCTAAAAACCTCCTATAGCATAGATATTTTCACTTACCACCTGCTTCCTTCTCCCATACATCCTCCCTCCCTCCTTGGAACCAACGTCGTGGTCCAAAGTATTGCCGATCTCGCCAACGTCCGAAGCCTTCGCGTTCTGCACTGCTCAATCCAGAGCCGCCAGATACTCCCGAGGGACCACCGGCCCCGCCAGATGAGCTACCCCCACCGGACTGAGCATTACCGGAAATGATCGCTGATGAACCGGTTCCTCCTCCTGCTCCCGTTGCACCGGACTGTCCACCACTACCGCTCGAACGGCTACCGGCTGCCGTACCATCGTTGCTGTTTCCTGCCGAGCCAGCTGCACCACCGGATCCACCACCACTGCCACTACCACCAGCGGATGATGAATTGTTTTGATTTCGTTCACTACGGGCACGACTGTATAACATCAAACTAGTAAATGAAACAATCGTGACGAAAAATGTACATACATGTTAGATTTGTGGATCCAAAAGGCCGAAATTGATTAATTTAATTTTTATCTTTACTCAATTTTTAATGCACATTCAAAAGTACCACCCATACAAAAAAAAAATTCACATAACAATTTATTTTTAGAAGCTTAGTCTCCCCACATAGCAAAATATCATTTACAATAATTAAATATAAGATTTTTCACTAGGATGAAATAAATCGTAAAACGATTCAATTAGTAAATCTCTATTTATATTTCTACGACATATTAAAAGATAAGTTATTGTTTATAGACAGTCGATCTGTTAATATTTATCATAAGTGTTTGTTTTTGTCTTGAGTCTGTTTTTGTGGATGCGTTACAACATTCAAACTCTCTATACAAATGTTCCAAATATGAAAAATTTGTCAATGTGTCACCATCGTTCCAAACGAAGAGTGACTTACAATTTAGGTAAAACTATATCTACAAGATTTATAAAATGCGTACCAGGCTTCTGCCTCACTACGCGAGGATTGTAATTTTGAATGTACAAATTTTAATATGTATCTACTTTAGAGTCCCACTATCGTCCATTCCCAGATACCTTAACAACCTACTAAAGGGGAAAAAAGCACTTACTTTCGTATATTCGAAAATCCAAACACATCGTCGGTGAACATAGCTTCCGCATCGATGATAACGCTATTATCCGGATGGAAACCACCGTCCAACAGAGAGATCAAATCCTCGGCCACATAATTGTCGCTACCTTCCTCTGTATCATCACCACCTTCATCATCTCGCGATAATAGGTTGTTTACAGCCAGATTCACATCCAGGTTGGTGCGCTGCAGTTCACGAATAATCAAATTTCGACTCTTGCCTTGCAGTACAACCTGTGCCTGCGCCACCAATTCTTCCGGCACGAACGGCGCAGGGACGGAGACGATCGATCGACTGCCGGACGATCCACCGCCCATAATAACACCTGTACTGCGTGAACCGGATCCCTGCGAGCCACTACCGGCCCGAACCGAACTGCTTGTGCGCATAATGCGCGCACGGGAACGACATTGCCGGGAGGTAGGCGTGCTTTTTGAATTGTTGTTCGACTGATTCGATGATTGATTTCCTCCACCTCCACCGCCACCGCTGCCGCCACCCCCGGAACCACCACCTCCTCCGCCTCCACCACCACCACCGCTGCCGCCGCCGCCACCACCACCGCCACCACCAGTACCACCGGACTTTGAGGCGTCCTGTTTGCTGAGATCTAGCCGCTCAGGTATGATGGAAAAGGCCACTCGGAAGGCACGTCCATCCTCGAGCAGTATCCCGAGGTGTGCCGGACCGACGACGATTTGTTTTACGGGGACTTTTAGTGACTGTAATCCGGGTAAGGTTTGGACACCATATTTGTTGATTTTATCGGCCACGTCTCGTATCCTAAAAATAAATATAACGATAATATATTATTTAGTACCAACAAGTACACATGCAAAATTAAACCTTAATATGTTTTCTAACTGATAGTGAATTGGACTTTTTGGCAGCCCTTTATTGTGCCAAAACAGAAACGACACCCCTTTTTTGTTATTCTGATGTGCTCCAGTAACAATATTAATTTGTCTTGTATCTGAATTAAAACATAAATGAGCAAAATGCTCCATTCCGTACGCCACACGATGACGCTAAACCCCGAACACATATGGGGAAGAAATATGTTGGATGCCAACTGAACAGAACGTGTTGGTGTGAAAGAGACAATAAACCAACTATCCAATCCAATCTAAAGAGGCGCTGTCATACACATCTGACAGCTTCTTCGATACAATTTTTTCAACATCCAAAGCCATTAACAACGCTACGGACATTATTTTTTTACGGGAAAATAGCAAGGGGCAGATTGCCCCGCACAATGAGATGATATATTCGTAATCCTTTCAGGCTATGTTCCTCATTACATGCAGACGACAGTGTATTTTACAAGCCATATTCTATGCTAGCAACGTTAACTGTACCCACCACCTGTACATCACAATGGCGGACATGGGAAAGCTTGGCACTGACTGTTTGTTCACCATTGGGTTATATTAGAAAGAGGTTTGAACCACTTTATATGAGTTATCGAACAAAGTTTACCTGTCGTTAAGTTGATCCTCTGTTCCCGGAAGCGGATGGACGACAAAATGTAACGTCGACATTTTGTCTAGTGAGATTTTTACGCTTCTTTTGCGCTACACGATCGCCTGTGTGTTTTGCTAATGCTCACTGCGGTGCGTTCTCATTTACGAGATAATGTCGCTCTACGGTAGCGCGACTGTTTGATTGCTTCATCGACAGAATCTGCCTCCAGCTACGACACGCGTTCCGACAAGTTGACTTCACTGATTGAACCAATAATGCTGTACGGCTGACAAAACGTTGTTCTTGTCTGCACCACACAGTTCTTTTGCGAACACCGATTCACACACTACTTCACTGTGGCTGGGGCTGCGGTACTACTGGTGCTCTTCTTCCTCCCAACACTGTTGGCACTGCATATGTCAGTGACACACGATGAAGAGCATGCACTAACACGCACACACATACACACACTCGCCGTCGCACTGACGTCCTGTGCTGTACTTCACTCACACTAGAAAACAGAAATTACATTATTTTCTTCGTCACACGGCGCTCAGTTTCGATCCTCCGTCTTTGCTACACACGCATACAACCACACTCGCGCACACGTAGCGAGTCGACGACCACCGAAAAAAGAACCGTTTTCTTTCTCTCCTGCTTCGTTCTTCTTCCTAGCAGCACTCCGGATTTTCCGGTGCGGACACCGAAACGCATCCAGAAACAAACTCTGCTAGCCCTCTTATTATTCTTATACCGATCTCTCTACACCCCTAATCGTATAGTCAATCTGTTTTCGATATGTCATACACGGGGTTTATAGTTTTTCACACTATTGAATGATCTACGTTAAGGAGAAGTGCTCGAGAGCACACACGCGACGTGAATGCAGGGTTGAATTGAAAAAAAAACACACGTTCACAGCTTACTCTGTTTGCGTGAAACATTGGTTCCACGTACAAAACGGCCCCTGCGTTCTCGACGTATGACTCTGCAATTCACCGGAACCAGATAACGTTCTTCTTTACCCTAAAAAGCGTGCAAAGAAAACTCTTGCTGCGAGAAAATATCAGTTAGCCTACAATCCATACAGGGTATTATTTTCCTAAGAAATATTCACTCCGCCATCATAAAACGTTGACCGTCACCGCCAGGATGGTAGCGCTGGCGGAAGCACCACTACTACCACTACTGTCTCGCGTTGCTTAACCAGCGCTTGCTGGTGCCCAACAGTGGTTCCGGTCGTAATGACTCCATACTTTGCCGGGCGTGTCTCTCGGGCCCCAACTCCGTCAAACTATTCCCAACGTTTTTTGGAGCATCTTAACTAAATCTTTTCACTTGAGAATTTCTCGTACGCAGGAGACATCTGCCCTTTTCTTGATTGCCTTCTTACCTATCTCACTGTCTTGCCATGCTATCTCATACGGCCTCTAAAAACGAAGGTAAACTAGCTATTTGAACTATATAACACCGCTACACAATGCTTATCGCAGAAATCTATACGTTTATCGGTTCTTTAAGGTAATTTAGCTACCGTTTCACCTTTTTTCGCTTGCTAACTCTACACCTTTGAACAGAACCCGTGCACGATGTGTGAATTTAGTAGTGATGGTGACACATCATTGTGCGAACGTGTAGCTCCAGGTTAATGTTCCGACTGGGACTCAATCCGCTCCATTCCGTTTGAATAGCTCCGTTCATGTTCAGCGCCGTGCACTGTAAATACACAGTATTTATGGTATATTCAGGATAGTATGATAGTAATGATGAAAATTTACAATCAATATTTCATGTAGGTCATCAGTTCAACGACAACGTACAATTTAATGATCATTTCAAACATACCTAGTTCTTTCGCGATATATTTATAACATGGTTCTTTCGCGATATGTATTTAGAACATATGGGTATTTTATGATTTATTGTCATTTGAATAAGAGAAACACGACGAGAAAATATGTAATAAGTATATAATTCAAGAAAAATTTGCGAGAATAATGTGGATACCTTACGTCAATGATTCTGCTGTCAAGAAGGGCAGATGAACTAACCTGGGCTCACATCACAAATGCCAATTTTCATAAATAGTTGCGTTCATTTGCTGTCAAACACTTAAACCGATGTAACGCGAATAAAGCTGTAGACCCAGCAGTACGCCGTTTTAACCGATTGTATTTCCTTGGTGCATTACCAAGCTACCGTAGGTGTGAGTTTTGTTGCTGTTGCAAATTATTTTCGTTTTTGGCAAAAACCCAGCTTCCGCGTGCCCACTATGTGTCGTCCGCGTACGAGTGCATGTGCATGTTTGCATTGTGTGTTCACTTGATTCATAGGCCGCTGACGCGCTTCGATAATCTTGCCATCGTCGTTATCTCGGGTGTCCGGCTAGTTCACATCGTGCCTAATCTCCGTGTCTTGCCCCCCCCCCCCCCCGAACGGTGTTCGACGTCACGGTTTACGTTCCGTTTCCCACCGCCAACCCGCCTACCTTCCAACACACTTCATCATGATTACGTGGTGGCCTTGATCGACGTGAAAACGAAACGGATGAATTGGTGAAACGTTTTTGTGTGGCAGTGCTCTATGTGTATATATTTCGCATAAACGACCTTCCTGTGCTCGCCTACTACATTCGAACGAAGAAGGGTAAAAAAAAAATATACGTGCGTGCGAAGTGCGTAGTTAGCGGTTTTCACCGACCATCACACATACACACAAGCACAGCCGCAGCATCACCTGCCGGGCTGTGCATTGGGCGAAGGAAATTGCCCAGCTGCCGCAATACTGTTCCCCTCACGCCCGAATCCAAAACCATTGTGAATCCGTGTGCCATTGTGTGTGCGTGTGCTCCAGTACAGTGTTTCATTTGCTCGTTGATGCGCTTGTTTTCAATGTTTCGTGCTACCGAAAAGCAAGATGGTTTCGCAGTCCAGTGAAAAGTGAAGAGTGGAAAGCATAATAAGGAAAAAAAAATCGCTTGGTTGCCTTTAATATTTTTCTCTTTCTCGCTCTTTTAACTAGTCAACAGTAGTGCTTTAGTGGTTGGCCGGTAAAAATAGAGACATTCGAAGAGCAGCAGACGGTACCGGTTCATGGTCAACTAGATGGTCCTTCCTATATCGTCTCATTTGCTACTTTTCATTGTTAGTTTCCGTCAATTAAAGTGTGCTTTTTTGACAGCGCGTGGCCAGGAAGAAAACTAATTGGAAAACATTTGCAAACCACAGAACATTTGCTAATCAGCAGCAGAAAAAGTAAACCGGTGCTACCGCTGGTGTGGAGTACGAGTAAAAAGAAAACAGGTAATTTATCAATTGTATTTTTTATTAAACTTTATGTTAAGTAATGTCATGTTAGAAAGTGTGATGAATCATTGTAAAACAACGTGCTTCCAATTGGGTAAATCCGGATGCGCATCATTTGTCCGTGTGTTTGTATTTTATTTGCACAGCTGAATGAATTGTACGCTATTGTTACAACTGCAACTCAGCCTATCTCTCCTTGGACCCTTGATTCCGGGTTCATTAAACCCTCTGCTCTACAGCTAATGTGTTGTGTATTGGTGTTTAAAATTTCTGCTGGTAAACATGCTACAGTGACAGACAACATTTCAGCAAAATTGCCAATATTAGTGCCAAAACAAATATATGTAATCTATTCTTTGTAACATTAATACTGTTTAACACATTTTGATGGTATGTTTGGGTTTAAATATCCCATCATTGTTGATACATTACATACACATTACCATAAAAATAATCAACTACTTCATCTGTATTGCATTTCTTATTGCTTCCTGTAAAGTTTATTCGAATCACAATCAAAAACGTATTTTTATACANGCGGTTTTCACCGACCATCACACATACACACAAGCACAGCCGCAGCATCACCTGCCGGGCTGTGCATTGGGCGAAGGAAATTGCCCAGCTGCCGCAATACTGTTCCCCTCACGCCCGAATCCAAAACCATTGTGAATCCGTGTGCCATTGTGTGTGCGTGTGCTCCAGTACAGTGTTTCATTTGCTCGTTGATGCGCTTGTTTTCAATGTTTCGTGCTACCGAAAAGCAAGATGGTTTCGCAGTCCAGTGAAAAGTGAAGAGTGGAAAGCATAATAAGGAAAAAAAAATCGCTTGGTTGCCTTTAATATTTTTCTCTTTCTCGCTCTTTTAACTAGTCAACAGTAGTGCTTTAGTGGTTGGCCGGTAAAAATAGAGACATTCGAAGAGCAGCAGACGGTACCGGTTCATGGTCAACTAGATGGTCTTGCCTATATCGTCTCATTTGCTACTTTTCATTGTTAGTTTCCGTCAATTAAAGTGTGCTTTTTTGACAGCGCGTGGCAGGGACGAAAACTAATTGGAAAACATTTGCAAACCACAGAACATTTGCTAATCAGCAGCAGAAAAAGTAAACCGGTGCTACCGCTGGTGTGGAGTACGAGTAAAAAGAAAACAGGTAATTTATCATTTGTATTTTTTATTAAACTTTATGTTAATTAATGTCATGTTTGAAAGTGTGATGAATCATTGTAAAACAACGTGCTTCCAATTGGGTAAATCCGGATGCGCATCATTTGCCCGTGTGTTTGTATTTTATTTGCACAGCTGAATGAATTGTACGCTATTGTTACAACTGCAACTCAGCCTATAATCCTTGGACCCTTGATTCCGGGTTCATTAAACCCTCTGCTCTACAGCTAATGTGTTGTGTATTGGTGTTTAAAATTTCTGCTGGTAAACATGCTACAGTGACAGACAACATTTCAGCAAAATTGCCAATATTAGTGCCAAAACAAATATATGTAATCTATTCTTTGTAACATTAATACTGTTTAACACATTTTGATGGTATGTTTGGGTTTAAATATCCCATCATTGTTGATACATTACATACACATTACCATAAAAATAATCAACTACTTCATCTGTATTGCATTTCTTATTGCTTCCTGTAAAGTTTATTCGAATCACAATCAAAAACGTATTTTTATACAAGTTTTCTTTCATAAATGGAAGCACGTAGAATGAAGCAAAGTATCACTAACTACTTTTTACATGATTATTGTGAGCTATATTTCACCGACTTTGGTAGTATGGAGTCAGTTGATTCATTGCAGCAAACAACATACAGAAAGCTTGGTGCGTCGTTAAAAAGGAGCACGAAAGTTACAACTATGTTGTACTATATCTGGTCGCAAGGCATTGGTCAATTTGCATAAAAAGTGTTTAAGTGTTTTAGTGTTTTAGTGATAAAATACATTAAATTAAAAATAAATAAAATGAAGCATTAGTTGGGTAGTGAACGATTTATCTCATCGATCGAACGATCGATCTCATTTAGTAGAAATATCCGTCCCCAAACGGCTGAATTGTTCGTTAATGCTTAACGCACGTTCGATTGGTGATCATATTTTAGGATCGTCGTCATATATTTCACCTGTAACATTTTCGTCTTTGTCGACAAATTTTTCCCATGTACATGCCACGGAAATGGATTCAGGATTTGCTTCAATAACGTATACATCTGAAGAACTACGTAATTAATTTAATTGTAGTGGAATTTCACAAAAGAAATTATTTCTTCAACACTATTCAAACAGTAATGGTAGCGTGAAAGTAAATAATCGCTACAGACGCATATGCTTAGTGTTAGTAATGGTTTCCGCTTGGATCTGGCAAAATATAAATGCTTTTGTTTACTAAACTGACGCTCCTAAGTGCTTCCAAGTGTAGCATATTTTTTTTCATATATCTTCACAGTAAGTTGTATCGTATTTCGTTTTCGCTTATTTACTTTCTTTCCTCATTTACAAAAAAAAAAACAATCACAACAAAAAAACATAAAAATATATCAACAACTTCACCCCATCGCATGGGGAAAAATCATTCCTTATCACCGTTGTTTGCGTTACCGGTACTATCCGGCGTTTGGTATCATTTCCGACACACAAATTGCGAACAGGCGAGTCGGTTGCTAACACCACCCATTCCCGTATCCCGTTTCTTCCCCATTCGGCCGTACCAATTATGCAATCAATTAATTAGTCCAATCAAGAATGAACGCACACACCACGGATTGCCTGCTGTGCGGTGTCTGCGTGTGCTACAAATTGATGGCAGTTCTGGTACGAACGTTGCTACAAAAATGTAGCTTAGGTGTGGACGCTTTACTCGGCAAGGGTAAGGTTTGCGTGAGCGATCGCTTTACCAAGCCGTGCTAAAGATTGTCACTGTTTGAACGTTCGATACTAGTGCGACTGTTTTCATGTTACTGTCTGTCTGCTCTGGCTACTAAGGCATTATGCACTGTTATCCTGCTCATTGACTGTTCCATTGTTAACCCTTGAAATGAAATATCCTGAACAAAAAGTTTGGAAATATTCATAATAAAATGGTTAATGCTTATGTTTCATGGGAATTGCCCCATTGGGCTATGTCTATAAATGCTGCCTTATTGGAGCACCTAGACAATTGCTGCTGGAAAATAGTCCGGATGGAATGTTCTACCAGTCCTGTTGTGTGTAAGACCGGTGCCGTGGTATCATCTTTACCACCGACTGATCTTCACGATCCGACTACTAATGCTACTACCTAAAGGTTAACTTCTAATTCAAACTGAAGATGATGCACTTATGTTAAATAAAAGTATCCAAAATGAGGATACATCGAATTTCCACTCTTTACGTTAAACAAAAAGCCTTAATGTTTAAGGGTTTGGTTCGCATCTTCGCATGTAACGGAAGGTCGACACAGAATCGATCGAACGGTGGTGGAGACCCATTAATATAAATCGCTGTTTTGCTGTCTGTCTGTCGTCAGTCTTTCCGTTTTCCCTGATCCATTTCGTTCCGGTGGATGGGTTATTAGCTGTTTCGCTTTCGTCGTCGTCCCAGATCCCATCCAACCGGTACAGGGACATGCGCGGGAGTGTGGTTTAGTTCAAACTTTAATTTGGTTGCCCGGACCGAACGCAGCTCATATTCCCCAACAACAGACCGAGAGGAATGGAGGTGTTCGTTTCCTTCCCTGTTGGTGACGTTAGTCGGTTACTATGCAACTATTGGTCGTACCAGCAAGGAATATCTTTTACACAAACAAATCGCACTGTTCGAAAGTTTCGAAGGTCGTAACCAGTTGGCTGAGTTTGAGGAGCGTCTCGTTGGCGTGAGAATTGGAGACGCCGGTACGATACCTGGATGTTGGTTGTTTTTTTTTTTCTTTTTTCTTTTGCTGTGAGAAGCTATCCTCTGGAGCACAATAATATATTGAGCATATCGGAACCTGAAACTTAACCGCATCCGAAGACATTTTTCATATCCCAACTTTTGGAACTGTGTTATGCTCTAGAGGAAAACCAAACAAACCAAGCTCCAAAGGATTGGAAGACAGCTTGAATCTATATTTTGTTTGGATCCGTAGTTGAAGTGATAAGTAGACGAGCATATAATGGAATAGAAGCATCAAACTCACAGCTCCGAAGTAAGGGATCACAGTGTTTAATGCTTGGCCCATTATGATTGTACGCTATACAGAGTACATAACAAGCGTTCCCGATAATTCTTCTTTGCTTAACGACCCAGCAGGTTATGCTAGCCATATATAATGGTCTACAAGACTTATTTTTAGCACTCCAGCCTAATAGTCATCCTTTGCCAAGAGGACCTGCGGAACAGATGAGTTTCGCTCTATGACCTTCGGTGTACTAGGCTGAACGCAGAAGAACGGCATCGTGCGTTATTTTCACAGGATGTGAGAATATTATTGCGAATAAAAGAGCAAAATCAATTGATGGAATTGTATGATTTTTCTCTCCATTTAGCGCGTATATTAAAATAATGTAGTATCAACTAGTATAAGCAAAAATAAAACAAGATTATTTTAGTCATAACCAGCGAACTTTCGAGTATCCGCTTTGCAATATGTACAAACTAGTTTACAAGCCTTACGGTCTCTCATTACTGCTATCATATTTGCTTTTAATCCAATAAATCGGGAAACCATCCACGGCAATTAGCTTATCGTTCGAGTGCTGATTCGATTAAATGTCCTCCGCCACAGATCAGACAAACGCAAAGGCATTGGAAATAGGTACCGTGTCCACCTTTAACCTAGGTTATATTGATGGAAAGTTGGTATCGATGGAATCAGTAATGGATGAGCTACGGGAAATGGTAGTCCACCAAGCTTTATCGAAGCATTACACGGGATTGCATTTGTAGTTTTTCATGTTTGTATATTTATCATTTTACATTACCATAATATATTCTATTCGACTCAAACTAATCATTATAATGCTTTAGGCTTCTAATTCAAAGGAAATTTTATCTTCATTCAATTTATTGCTTTTTATCAATATCGGTTAATATGTCGTTACAGCTATTCGAATCATGCTTAGCGTATCATATTCTGTGATAAAGTCTGCCCGTATTTTGCTAATTTATTGGATGAATGCAACGTTTGCAATTTGTTTATCATTTGTACACTGAATCCTTTTGAAATTGTAAAACATACTTCGGACAAACGGATGCTATTCACGTACTGATACCATGTTCGTGTGTGAGCTTTAGACCTACATAGAGTTAAATTTTCCAGCCCTGACCTTTCAATGCAATCCCTGTACACCGAATGTCCCTCACTGATTGATGATGGAATAACTTCCGTGCTGAATGGACCTGGCAGTGGGAACAAGTCGATACTGTTGAAAAGCCCGCACAAAGTTACCCCACACGGTCACCAAATCATCTAGGTGACGTGCTTTGGAGCGGAAATCATACATCCTTGCAGTCGTTGATCCTGTTTGTGAAGGTTAGCAACAAGAGGGAACAAGAGTAGTGCCACACGGGGGAGGGTTTTCCGCAAGAAGAAAATTATACCCATAACCACAATTGCCTCCCCATACCATTGGAAATGACCCAGTTTACCTGAATGGGCGAATGAAAATGTCACCATGCTTGTCAAGCAGTGTTTCACCAATGTTGTGACAATGTCTGTGGTGCCGTTCTGTGCCTCTGTTTGTCTCCGGAAAGCCTTTTATCGCTAAGGTCCAACCGAGCACCGTGCTCACACTTGACTGGAGACATCTTCGCCCGTTGCTATCACACCTAGAGTTTGAGCTTTCCGTTTTGTGAATATAGCCGTTCCGTTGGCAGCAATCATGCCCACGTTCCGCCAAGTGATCGGCGTGTTTGCCGGCATCATAATGGTTTTCCAGCTTCCTGTTCTCATCTCTCATTTACTGATTCTTTTTTTCCCCTCTGTTCGCTTTTTCTCTCCACAGACATCTTCATGGCTGGTTGCTTTCGGTTAGGAAGACATGCTTGACGTGCGGACCGGTGACTTTCGTCCTTATCGACGTACGAATTCCGCTGAGCAGTAGTAGCAGGTGTATTAAAATAGAGCTGCTTTTTTTCGGTATCCGGCCGCTTTAACCTGTCGACATTGGATCCTGTCAATTGTGAAGGTATATTGAAGCATGGCAATCAACTCATATCCTGTCAATCAAATCATTTAAGCATCTGTAAATAGTTTGGATGAATTGAACATCTGTCACGATCATCTGTCCGGCTTTACTTTTTTGTTTATTTGTAGTAAAAATTTGTATCATCTAAATGTTTTCTCACTTATAGATATACGGCCTGGCCGTCATGATGAGAATAAAAAAAAAAAGTTTTCTCACGATTTCTCTTTCTGTTCAATTTTGTAGTTGTTTTTTTTTTCTTTGGAATTGTTCATTTTTTATTATTATGGTTTTCAAAAACTGTTTGTTATGTTGTTTATGTGTTGTTCTTTTTTGTTACGGAGCTTAGTTTGTTACTCTACACCATTTTCCATGTTTCACTCCATTATTTCGCCAGATTAACAATTTTTTTCTAATTCTTTCCTTCTCTTTCTTTTCTTTTCTTTCTCCCATTTCTTTTCCCTTTGTTGTGTTTCACTGTATGAAAATTTGTTGCCGGTAATTGGGGATAACTATTATCTATTCTTTGTACAATATTTTATTTACACATATTTTATTTTCTACCTTTTTTTTAATTAATCAAAATTATATGTTTCTGTTGCTTTTTTATGTATTATTTTGGTGATATTTTGCTACATACTTCAAATGATAAAAATATTAAGGTGAAAGGAGTAAAGAAACGGTTCCTTAGAAACGTTTCACGGTACTGAATTAGTACGGATTATTAAGTACTAATAGGGCAAGTTAAGCTAAATAGGCAAAACTTCCCCAAGTGCATTGTTTGTGTACAATGAAATCCACCGATACGCATCGATCTTTAGTAAATGGTGTTGACGATCCTCCCACGAACCAAGCCGGTGTGAAAAGTCACAGTTGGGCAGGTTCTCCTATCAACAGATCGAATGGCGACCAATTAACTATGGCCGGATACCAGCAACGGGCAGTGTCGCTTCGTAAGCCCCGCATCCAACGTCTTCTGCGCCATCGGTATCAGGAGCATCTGGATCAACCATCTCTGCACACTGTTGCAAAAGCTAAAATGATGTCACGATTTACACGCATTCAAGGTACTACTTTTCCGTGTAATAATTAAAGATGCTGTTTCGACTTAGCTGACGAGAGTCGAGTTTTACTGACCGTCTGGAACTACTAATCGCTCTTTTGTTTGTGTGAATGTTTTCGTTTCACTGTGGTTTTTAATTGCATTTAATCATTCGCTAGGTTTAAATGTACAATAAAATTTTCCTAGCTATTTAAACTTGACACTTAATTGCCAAAACATTAACAGTTTTTAATGGTTTGACCTTGCAAAGCTTGTAAATAACAATTTTCGACAATAACGCTTACATAAATACTACTTATGGAGCGGTTCAACCGCTTGGTGGATTTGGTCGGCTGCAAATGTCCTTTGAACCACTCAGTTATTCATCAATCATGCCGGCATTTCGGCTTATAATGTCTCCTGGGTCGGCTGAAGTCATCCCAGACACGTAATCAGCTTGCCAGAGCCACCAAGCCTAATTCGTAGCACAATAATAAAGTAGTATACGGGGCGGCCCGGTGGTGCATTTGGCAACGGCGCCAGTTCCTAACACAACCGGACCGGGTTCAAATCCCATTCGGACCGTCCCCCCGTAGCACGGTCTGACTAGCCTGCTACGTGGTAAAATTAGTCTAATACGGCCTGTTCCGTTCTAACATAATAAAAAAAAAAAAAAATAAAGTAGTATATAAGTTTACAAATGAGCTACTTTTCGTTGGATTCCGTTGTATTTCATTACAATTTATTTCATCTTATTAGTTTAACAAAAAACTAGAGGATGTTTACCATTATTGTACAATGGTTTATTACATTTATTGTTATCTTGTAATCAGCCAGTTCGTCGTACGGAATGCCGAATCAAATGAGAAATGATGAACGAATTTTGGTGTACTAAACGTCGAGAGGCGAGTCCATGGGAATGTTCATTTTTTCCGCATTGTTTCACGGCTGGAACGTTTGTTCCCAATGCGTATCTATCCGTGCTGCAATATTATTAGCTTTAACTAACTCATAATAAATTTGTCGAAACGAACTCTTAACTTGCAGGGTATGCACAATAGCAGAATCACTTAAACTGTTTCGTCCAATCAAACACACGATTATGCTCGTAAAATGCAAACCAAACCAGGGTTATGGAAGTGATAAGGCTAAGTCATAAATGTAGGATGGTGGTCTTTGCGACCGCACGTCAACACTGCGTGGATTATTGCCTTGGATAAGGCCGATCAAAATGGACACAATACCAGGCGTGACATAGTTACACTTTCCGGTACTTGCCTTCCGCATTTCCTGAACGGTCACGGTCGCGTGTCCTTTAACCGTGCCATTAAAAGCACGCTAACAATGTCCCGTCCACGGCACACAGAAGGTGATATAGGCTGTAGGCTTGCGAGCTAGTTCTCAGGCGCCATAAAAGTATTCACACTCGGGCAGCACAGGACCCACCGGTTGATGGACAATTAATTACACTCCCATCTTCTTTGCTTCCCGGGTCTTTTGTGTATGTTTCGGGAAATGATAAAAGTGTTAACTACCTACTACCCACACCCGTTCTAACAAGGGAAAGGAAATATTATTATTCTTCTCTACGTTGCAAGCAGTACGCGGGAACGACCAGACCGGACACCCGTAGTAATTAAATAATAATTTAAGTGATAAGAAACTGTGGTCTCCGATCATGTGAGCGGCAGGCAGACACAAGCTACGATGTTTGGATGGCAGAGTTTCTTCGGGAAATTAGAGGAAACAGAAAGTGAGCCTTATTGGGAATGGGTTTCTTATTTCGCATCATCAATATCTTCTCCAGTTCTATGGTGACATTAATAAGATTTCCTACTTCACAGATTCGAAAACAGATAATTACGCTCACGAAGTTTCCGAGCGACGACGACCCTTTCAAATGTTTCGTGAAGTTCATTACAATGTTTTATCCGTCCATCTACGGCAGCCAGCGCATGGTTATTCTGTTTTGTTTTTTTTTTCCCCATGCGACGGTTTGCTTCGCGGGAATAATTTTCCTGCCCAATCGTTGATGAACGCCGCTACTCGTAGCTTCACTCGAAAAAACATGCTGCTGAACAAAAATTGCAGCTGAATTTTCAATCTTCCGTCTGTATGTATACCTACCATCCCAGGAGAAAAATAAGGACTCGAATGGAAACTTTTTTCTCTGCTGCTTTTTAGCTGAACGGCACAATTGGAGGAGTGGTTCTTTAAGTTTCTGTCAGGGTTTTTGTTGGTACGTACCCTAGTAGCGTTTAACATTTATTTTTTGCGTTTTTTTTTTGGCGGATTGTGTTTTGTGTCCATGTTAAAACGACGGAAAAGGAGTCAATTTTTCATCAGGCGTATGTTTTTTTCCTTCTTTCTCGCTACTCTTGAATCAGTCGCAGAAGTCGTCTTGTTGTAGAGTGAGCTGTTGTTGTTGATGCTGAAGACTCTAAGAAATTTGTTGGAAGGACGAAGGTGATCCAAAAAAGAGATGGAAAGATTCCTATCGGTTATCTTCCCATCTACGAACTTTTGAGGTCGGAGGTTAATCGATCGAGGAGCAAGTTGGTTCTTACTACATTATTCAACTGCTTTTTCTTCCGCTACGTTGGGTACCCTTGCTCCGTTGGTCGATAAAAATGGTTAAAACATCATCCCTAGACAATAAGACCCAGAATACCTAAGCAAGGCCCGCAGATATAGATTCCAAAGTGGCAGCTCGATTTACATCTAGATTCGTTTCAAACGTCCTTATTTTTCGTTTGTTTGTTTGTTGCCTTCATGTTCGTGTTTGCGCGCGTAATTTGATGATTGGCTATCCCGTCGTCGACAACTACCAGGAGAGTGTACTCTCGCACGGAGATAGTGAACTGGCCACCGAAAATAAAGGCGTGCGTGTGGTGTAGCGTACGTTCTTATCAGATATCGGCGGGTGTCGCATGCTGTTCTCACACGCGATAAAGATATTGTAGCGCGTATCTCAAAACGCGTCACTTTAGAGGACTGATTGCAGAAGTGTATGGGCTGTGCGTGACGTCAATGGAGCGTAACAGGGTGCCATTTTCTTACTGTATCGTTTATTTATTTTTCGCCACTAACCGTGCGTCTCGTGGCGGTGTGTAATGGCTGGGTGTACCGACCCTCTGATACACTGTTCTTCTAAAAATATAAAGCGTGGTTGTATTCGCTCCTATTATAATTTACGCATTTGTCTGCTTTAAAACTGGACAGACCTAATCTTAATAACTATATTTGATGCAACATAGCTCTGATTATAACTATCTGTTCAAGATGATAACGTACTCGAGACTCTTAGGCATTAGACTTGAGTGGAAAGAGGATACAAATAAAAAGAAGTCAAATACGTCGGACGTGGAATTAAAGTCAAACAAGGTTATTTTGCTATAAATTGATCAAAGATGATCAACTTATATGATCGATTCCATGTCTTTATATTTTTCGCAAATTTATTTACGGCGGCGGCTCTGTTTCCGGTAAAGCTAATCGACTAAGTTTCATGCTGAAAAATGAAATTTACTGACAAACAAGGGATATTGTTTTCATAAAATAGTTTAAAATCACAATCTTTAATGTATGCATCGCCGTTATTACATACCGATGTTTGTCAACCCCATTAGCTCCAGTCTCTCTAGTCTGGCAGCCCATTAGCAGACGTGTGATGAAGTGGTGCAGGACTCGTTATCCTTTTTATGGTGTGCCTTATGACAGTGTCGCGGGCGACCGTCATTATCGAGAAGTGGTGCCACTCGGTAACACACGGTCAACGTGATGAGTGGTGGTTTGTCTCGCCTGCAGAATACAGGTGTTCTGCCATGTTCTCTACTATTTCTGCAAAGAAGTCACTTGAGAACACAGACACAAATATGGCCACCATTATGAGCTGGATGTAGCTGGATGATTTTAGCTTTCTTTCGATGATAATTTCGAATGGAAGTAAAAATATACCCACGCACAAAGCATGGAGTTGTCATCATTGACCGATGATGATGTTGGAGGCTTTTTTGTGTGGTGACACGGTACCGATCGATTTCCACATCCACGGCATAAAAGAGAGACACTTGAGTAAAAAAATTCACACGGTCTTTATCTTGTATATTACTCTTTTACGCGATATCAACCAGATCAAACCGGCTTATAACAATGATTTTTGTGTGCCTTGGTTTTTTTTTAATTGTTGTCAACTGTGTGTTATTGCTGTGGTGAAAACTCTCTTACAGACACAGTAATCCGTTGCAGAACAACTATCTCCGGGGTACTGGTGGATTCTTTTGCACTGAAACCAGGGATTTTTCGGAACATTTATGTGATTAGAATGATATGCATCTCTTTATATTTTCTGATTTAATATTGAAAAAACTGCTGAATTGTTTAAATTGAGACCTTATCGAATTATTATCAATTCGTGTCATATATTAATTAAAATTAATATTAATTTAATTTACTAAATTTATATTTAAATTTATAATTTATTGATCTTTCATGATGTTTCTTATTACTTCAACTTAACTGTTATGCATGCATACATTTATTTCATTTTTTTTAACTACTAATTCTCATTGCAGTAGTGAGTGATATTCGTTCCAACTGCAGTGAAGAAGCAAACGTTTAATTAACATTAGCACTTGCTTCATTGCAGTGGATCCTTTCGCATGACTTCATAGTAAAACATATAATCGGCGCATAGAATACAACCATTTGTGTTTCCAGCATGCGTTTCCTTTGAATGTAATGCATTGTTTTACTGCTCTTTTGTGATCATTTTCTCCGCTGGATAAAACATCTCTTTTGTCTATTGAACGCTATGCGTTCATCTGCCGCCGACTGGTAGAAATGGTTTATTTAACCCGGTAGTAACATCTTGCTACTAAACCTGACAAATATAGTCGCCTCTCTCTCAATGCTTCCTTTCTTATCCCTGTTATCTCATGATTAAAAAGCGTGTTGTCCGCTGTGTGTCACCAGCACTTTTGGTACCGACTGTCTTTTTTCAGCTTTCAACTGGTTAGCTACACGATAATGAAAGCTGACTGTTTGGCTAATACGGTTAAACGGAGAAGAAAGAAGCATCAAACGCCTAAACCGTCCCTAATGTCGTCTGATTAATTCTATTAGCCCCTTTTGTGGATTGATTGTGGATGCTGCCCGATATGGGATCCACTTTTTTTTCTTTCTTAACGTAATCTGTTTCTTTCTCTCTTTCTCTGTTTCGTTTACTTTCAATCTTGGCGACGGCAATCCTACGGATAACTTACTTCTTCGTGCGAATGATGTTCTTCGTGATATGCGTATTCTGCTGGCCGCATGGATCTCAATCGGCTGACATCGTGATGATGACACGATTTTCTTTTACTTTGTCGTGTATACCGTTGGTTCGCTACATAGTGTTAAGCATTATCAAATTAGCGACCATGGACAAGCTGCGCGAAACGGGTGCAGGTGGACCGAATGACCCGACCGCCCAGCAACGGTTATCGACGGAAGGTGGTGCGGGTGGGGGAGGAACGACAGGCGGTGACGGATGCTCCGATGAGTATCACCATCAGTTCTACAACACCGGCCGGATAGGACGCCGGAATGCACTGCCAGACATTCTGGGGACGCATTGTACCACGACAACGGCCGACCTGTCGACGCAACTGGGTGCTCTCTCTACCTCGGGTAAGTGTAGACACTGTGGTCTGATGGTTTTACATCCTGTGCCTGTCAGCCGCATTGTTGCCGATTCTGTTGGCGAGTCCTTGAGCACGAACAATGGTTTGATGTTTCTGTTAGCTGGCACGTAATCGAAATTCAATTACAATGCTCGTAAAGTTGATCGTTGCATAATGCAAAGTGGTTTGCATGTATGGTTATATTAGTTTCTTGATTGTTTTGAGGAAATATTGGTNGGTGCTCTCTCTACCTCGGGTAAGTGTAGACACTGTGGTCTGATGGTTTTACATCCTGTGCCTGTCAGCCGCATTGTTGCCGATTCTGTTGGCGAGTCCTTGAGCACGAACAATGGTTTGATGTTTCTGTTAGCTGGCACGTAATCGAAATTCAATTACAATGCTCGTAAAGTTGATCGTTGCATAATGCAAAGTGGTTTGCATGTATGGTTATATTAGTTTCTTGATTGTTTTGAGGAAATATTGGTTACGTCGCCGATCTCCCTTCGTAAGGCCTTCGTCTAAACCCCCTTTTGCACCGGAAGCAACCACTCAATGGTCTGCATGCTAACGTCTGTTGCAGGAAATGAGTGTTTGGAATAAAGTTAAATTAAAGTAATATAAATAATTAAAGTGAACCAATCTTAATAATCTTCATTTTTAATTGATTGCATACATAGAGAAAATTTTCGAAGCTAATAAAATTAATGGAAAAAAATGACAACATATAAATTTTTCCAGCCAATTGTTTCTGCTGTCCGATACGCAACACACACTAACCCGGGCGTGAATGTCGTTGATTTAATTAGTACATAATTACCAAAGGCAGGAACGTACGACCCTGTGATTCGATTTCTATTAACTCTCCTGTTGGGATTTTCTATCCTTCGCAGACTGTACGGGCAAAGCATCCGACGCAGGCAGTAGCATAGCATCCGGAAACAACGGTCAGCTCCCACCGACGACAACCGCCACGTAAAGCCACCAGCATCTAGCTACGGATCGGCACCGTTACGTTGTACTGCGATAGAAGGTGTCCGCCCGGTATCTATGTGACTGTATTCGCAAACGTCCGACGGAAAGCTGTGGTTGGCTCATAAGCGAAAGCACGTTTTCAACTTTCTCCCGTCAAGGGCGATACAGTGGTTTGTGATGCAGGAGGGAGTGCGTTTGGGTTGAGGGGGGAAAGTTTCTCAATTAATTTATTTATTTTTCACACCTTAAATTCGTTTCAGGATGTAATTTGAAGTTTATAGAAACGGCATAGAGGAAAGCACATAGAGCATTAAGGAAGTAAAGCAACACATTTAGACAAACCCCTAAGAGCCAAAGAGATGCGTACCGTAGTGCGACAATTGAATCGGAAACATGAGATATGCGAAAGGTGGTGAATATTTTTGATAGCTAGGTTAGATGCTTTTGTACGCGAAATTGGCTCAGTTTTGTAGTTAGGATTATGAACGTAGCGGAGTGCGTAACCATTCCATGCCGGAATGTTGCCTCCAATCGGTGACGAAAACAGCTGTTATGTATCTTATTAAACCAGAGCCAATCCCATGAACGACGTTGTCGTGGAGTACAGACGATACTCTTAGACGTGATCTCTTGATAGTTTTGTTTGTTTGTTTTTTTTTTCATTACTGTGCATCATTTGAATGCAGTAGATTGGAGCAAATGAGTGCAACAGAAAAGTTATAACCTTAACAGTACAGTTTTCCTGCGTTTTGTAATGATGCACGACACAGCAACAAAAACAAAACACGCTCGTGGTCCTTATGGTTGTGTGCATCACTAGTAAAATAATGTATTGCTGTAAAGCTTCACTTCCTATTCTCCTTCACATTTCAAAGCAAGTTCTATGCTGGTACGCTAAAATGCATGTTCCTTACGTTGTTGCTTTGTCGTTTAGATATTATCTGAACCTTTAGGTGTAAGTGAAATTGAAAGTGGTCAACGTAGATCGAAAAGATGTTTATTGTGATCTAGACAAGCTTAAGTTTATTACTCGCACAGACGTATTACAGGGAGATTATCCTTTGGGTATCGATTACAAGTTATTTTATTGCTTTACCGTTAGCTTTGTTAGCTTGCTAGTAGCATCAATGACAATATATGCACCAAGGTGTTTATAATTATTGATCGTCTCTAATTTGCGTAAACATTTATGGAAAAAAAACATCACTGAATTGCTTTACCAGAAGTCTAAAAGCTCCCTGCATTAATCGCTTGTATCTGTCTGTTCCTTAGAATGGCACTCCATTGGTAAACAACGAATTTTGGGCACTCGCAATCGCACCTACAAATGCTTATTGTGTGAAGGGAAAAAAAATATCTCATTTGTTTATTTGGCGTGTGATGGTTTGTAAAAGGTTGAGGATTACATTTCATTTGTTTGCTTGCTTGCAAGTAAATACTTTGTATGTTATTTCCTACTTTTCCTCTACGGATACGGAGCGGATATATGTAGTGGATGCGTTTTAAACCTAAGAATATGTCCATGTGATATTTAGACCATACATGCACGAAAGGATACAATAACGTGAGCAAACTAATGGCAATTTCCTCGTACGAGCTATGATCAGTTTCTCCTAGACATCCAATGTTGTGTTACAATATGTGGACGCTCTCTGCAAAGCTGCTAGTTTCCCATGACTATTTTCTACGGACCGTTTCGGTATTGTTTAACTTGCGTTAAACCTTGCTCAGTATTCAGTTTGATTCATCGAAGAAGTTTGTCGTTTTGTTTAAGCTTTTTTGAATGTTAAGAATGAAGCTAGTAGAATGGCTATGGAGATTTAATGTACACTTTGAAAAGAACAACACGTTAACATGAACAATAGTGTGGTAGACCGGTGCCGTTGAGCGAGAATCCTGTCGAATGGGGGATATGCACGCTTTGAAAGTAAACAGAAGTGAATGATAATAAGAACAGGCTAACAGGAACAAGGAAGCAGCAAATACATAAATTCACCGTTCTATATGTGTCAATTGTCGAAATACAAAAATAAACCAATTCGGTGAATGATGATCACGCGCAAAATAGCAATTAAGGACAACCTTTAATTAAAACGCGTGTCACAAACATGTGTAGGGCTACAAATTGGGAATAAAAGTTTGATAGAATCTTAATGTTGCATGCAGAGCCCAATTGTGCGCTACACTTTGATCATCTTAGCCTTTAGGCAGAGAAGCGATATGCAGAATCCAATTATTTAAATGAAATTTACAAAACAAAACAAAAAATTTACACATTTAAATAGGAACTAAAATGCAAACAAAAAGCGAAAGGTTAGCAAAATGTGGTCTGCGTGCTTATGATGTGCTAATAGAGACAGAATACATCACTTGTGAACGAGAAACAGCGAAATTGGTGTGTGAAAGTCGATTCCAAATTTGTATTTTAAATTAACTACTCGTTTCTAGCAATATGGTCATCTGGTCGGACGATTGAACTTGATGAGTAATTAAGAAAAAAACAAAAACCACTCGTTTATGTGCAGTTCAGATGTGTTGTAAGCTTGCCGAGGAACGCGAGGGAAATGATACAATTCGAGAAATCTTTTTTTTTTTGTATACATACGATAACGTGTACACAGCAACCAAAAAACGCCCCTTTGACACCATACCGATCACATAAATTTAGCGGCAAAATGTATAGATTTTAAGAGCTGTATTTATGCTAAACAGATAAACATATACATATAACAATCGATGAATGAATAAAACAATGCTGACGTGAACTTAGTGTGGTTAGTGTACGTTTTAACATAAAAAATCATGCTTCAAATGGTTCACAGTTCAAAAAGTAAATTAGTTCGATCTGACAATATGGACTGGCTATTCTACATATTGTTATCGGCCTTCGGAGCAAATTCTTTCGACCCACACAATTTTTCATTTATCTTCTAAGCTACAAAGATGAACAGCTTAGAAAAATGTCTGAAACTCGTTTTTCCAGACTGATATGAGCCATTTTCTTATTGAATATTTATTTTGATGGGCACGCGAAACAGTTTGAGAAAAGTCGAAATATAACTTTATAAAAAGTGCCCTCGTTTGGAATAATATGTAAAAAAAAGATCACATACTTGATAAAGTGATATAAGTGTCTAAAACAGTTCCGAGATAATTTCCATAGCTCGTCAGGTTTATATGAAAAATTGAGAATCATTTATATCGCTTTATTACACGAATTTAATACTCTCTTATAGTGTTTTTTACTTAACTAAATGGGGATAATATAGCATTTGGAAATGCTGTATTTTTAATTCTCCCAACGACATGTTCATAATCGACTGTGCCGTAATCGTGCAACGAACCCTGCCCACTTTGACATTTGTGTTTTGTTGTTGCCAGGGTTGTGCAATCGATACGAATCGAATCAAAACATGTGTCAGGCAGGATTGACGGGCAAAGCCACAAACAATAATATACAGCAAAACTTACACAAACCTTACCGGCCAGAAGCGATAACGAGAAAAGGGTCCCACATGGTATGGAAAGGGAGAGTGTGAAGAAGGAAAAAACTATCGATCGTTTGTGCGGTCGGGCAACGTGTGTCTTCGGTACATGCACAAATCCGGTCCAATTTACTGCGAAAGAGTTGTTGTCTCATGGTCATTTGGTGAAGACACGTTTTTACTGAAAGTGAAGTGGTAGCACGCGTTGAGATAAAACATATGAAAGTTTTTTTTTTCGGTGTGATTGAACAATCTAGCAATCTATTTTCGGTTGCATTTTGATTGCTTGCTATCGTGAACTGGTGTCACGCAAAAGTATGTCTTTTTCGACGCTGTACAAACGTGCCCTCGTGCGGTACCCCGTGTTGATGCAATCGGTTCAATCGGGACTGCTGATGGGAACTGGTGATGTGATTGCGCAAGGATTCATCGAACGAAAGGATTGGAAGTCGTTCGATGGTATGCGAGCCTTCAAGTTCTTCGGAATAGGATTTTGCGTCGGTGTAAGTATTCGTACAGCGAAGCATGTGAAGAGCTACCTGATTATTGAGGCATCATTGTTTGTGTAATTTTAGGGTCCAGGATTACGGAAATGGTACGGTGTGCTGGACCGGCACATTGGCAGCAAAGGCGGTAGTAAAGCGATCAATACGCTGAAAAAAGTCGCACTAGATCAGCTCATCTTTGCACCCGTCTTTCTCGGCACACTGATCGGAACGATTGGTTTGCTGCAAGGACACAACATGGCCGAAATAAAACACAAGTTGCGCCACGAGTACGGAGACATCCTGTTGACGAGCTATTACATATGGCCGTGGGTGCAGCTAGCAAACTTCTATCTAGTCCCACTCAACTACCAGGTGCTGCTGGTGCAGTCGGTGGCAGTGTTCTGGAATACGTACCTTTCCTGGAAGACAAATCAAAACGAAGGTAAACTTGGCATCGTGAAACCACTCGCACACGATCCTCTTGCCGCTGGGGAGGAAACAGTTGCCACGTAAGATCGTTACAATTGTGGGAAGAGTACGCGCGCGCGGTACGTGTGACATCAGGAACCGCTTAAACTTTGTGATACTAGTGGGTATATACCGGTGAGTGACGTTCGGTAGCAATGGGGAAACACTATTGCGACTGGAAAATGAAAAAGTTGGAGCGCGATTGTTAAGAATTTGTTGGTTTCCAGGGTTGAAATTGTTGGTAATTGTGGCATAGGAATAGGAAATATAGACATTTATGTAGATCTTCCCTTCAGAGCTTGTGCAGATTCATGTGCAACAGTAAGCCATGCCCTAACCGTTTCAAATCAATTACCACAACTTTCATAATACACTGTGGTTGGTGGCCATAAATTTACGCTTTTAACTCGAAGAGGAGAACAACATAATTGCCATCAACTTTAGAGATAACATTTAACAGAGACAAAATTAACAATATATTCCAACATATCTTTCCTTTAGAAAGATGGCACAATAGTAAAGATCATTAAAAGTACTCCAACTAGCTTAGATACATATTCTTTTCTACACGATGCCATTGTAGGGAAATGTGTTTTAAAATCGTACCAGGTTAGCAACGCAATGACACCAACCCAATACCAGGTATGAAAATTGAAATACAACAAAAAAGCTTTGCTGTCATCGGTCATTCAGCTAGAAGTTACGGACAAATTTTTAAACCATCCAGGTTGGGCTCCTCATAGATAACAGTGTTAGCAAACAATACAAAAGTTCCTTTTTGTTTGAAATCATATAGCAAGCAAGAAGCTATAGGTATAATTAACAAATAATAAACTGGTCTTTCACATCCGACTAGCAACATAAACATTTTCGAGTTCGTTTTTAGCTTTGCTAGGTTATATATTTTTCTACCTTGACGCGTGCTAAGTACGTTCGCTGTTCACGATATTTTACAACTTTTCCTAAATTACAAACTATATTTAACATCGTTGGCGTGGACTATCTATTCCTTATTCCCACTCGGTCGTAGATTGTGAACCATTTTCATCAGATTCTCTGCCTCATCTCGACCGGTCGCTAGAACTATATTGCGGAAGGCACCATCCGTTCGTGCCAGTAGCTCACCGGGTTGTCCAAACTCTACGGACGTACCCTCGCTCATGACTAGCACTCGATCGTAGTCCATGATCGTGTTAAGCCGATGCGCGATCGTAAGCACAGTACAGCCTGCGAACTGTTCCCGGATGGTGCGCTGAATTAATCGGTCCGTGTCAGGGTCCACGTTTGCCGTCGCTTCGTCGAGCACCAGTATACGATTGCCGCGCAGGATGGCACGTGCGAGACAAAGCAATTGCCGCTGGCCGACGCTAAAGTTTTGCCCACCGGCAGCAACATACGCTTGCAGTCCCAGACCGGCCGATGATTCACTGGCAAGTTCGCGCAGCTCTACCAACTCTAATGCACGCCACAGTGCTGCATCGGGGTAGGTTTCAAACGGATCGAGATTGCGGCGCAATGTGCCGGAAAACAGGACCGGATCCTGCGGTATGATCGATATGTGCGAACGGAGCGTTTCCAGTGGCACGTTGGCTGTGTTTGTACCATCGATCAGTATGTCGCCTTCGACAATCGCCATCCGAAAAATGGCAGCAATGATGGATGATTTACCGGCCCCAGTACGTCCTACAATGCCTACCTTTTCCTGTGGTTCGATCGCGAATGATAGATCGCGTAGCACTGTCACATCGTTATCCGCGTAACGAAAGCTCACATTCTTAAACTCGATGCTACCTTTCTGCGGCCAGTCGGCAGCGATCGGAACGATAGGGATCGGTACGGTACGAGCTGTGTTCTTTTTGCCACCTTCCGATTGCTCACGACGCTCAGCGGGAAGCTCGCGGTACTCGAGCAATCGTTCTACCGCAATCAGATGGTTAAACATTTCCGCACTTTGCCGGATGCCAAACTGCAGCTGACTGCCAATGCTGCCGATTTGCGTGATGGCGAGACCGACACGTGCACCTGTAGCATCGTCATCGAGCGTCAGATAGGTGAATGTGACGATCGTAAGAAACAGGAAGAAGATACTGTCCAGAAACAATCCAAAGGCGATACGCGCCGAATGAAACATAAAGTATGCGCCTGTGTTCACGTTCTGGTGCGTGTCAAACTCCTGTATGAGCAACCGCTGCACACCGTAGGATCGTATCGTCGGCAACCCATTCAGAGTTGCCGCAATGTGCGTAAAGATAGGGGATCTGGCTGAAAACAATGAACAGTATATTTTAAGCATTAAGCTAAGTTTTCGTGGTGCAATATGATATGTCTTACTTATGCCCTCGAGCCGCCTCGTGTTCTGCGATGTGCGTAGGTAAATGCGTCTTGCGACCAACAGCACTGCAAACAGCAGTAAGATAGGGACCATAAAGAACGGTTGCACAAACACGACCACCATCATGGCACCAACGAACATGAGAAGGGTTTGCGTCGCATCCAGAATTGACTTTGGCAGCATATCGTCCATCGCTCCCATATCCTTCGAGAATCGGTTCAAGATGCGACCGGATGGATTTGTCTCGAAAAAGCGCATCCTCGCACCGATAAAGCCCGCAAATACGGTATCGTGTATGGATTGGGAAGCACGGGCGCACGTCTTATAGAAGCCGAACGCTCGAAGCACTGCCACGAAAAAGATGGTGCATACGAGTGTGGCATGCACGATCACACACGTATCCCTGCTGAGAGGATTCGTCTGATCCACACCATTAGATGATTGAGTTTGGTTAACGTGTTGTCGCTCTTCCTCCAGTGCGGTCCAGTAAGATAACCACCAATCGGCTACACTGACGACAAGCTGCGTGATTGCGAACAGTAGCACCAAACCGACAAAGATCAACCAGCTGCCGGCACTGGAAACGTACTGCAGAAATACCGATCCTGGGACAGTTCCTTGTGACGACGCTTCAAACTTTTCCTTGGCAATATCTGTATCGTTAAGGTCACCGCTGGTTAGCTCCTGTAGTGTAATACTGTCCACTGTGACCGTGGAGCTAGTAGAAGTGTGCGATATTTTCCGATCGGTAGTGATGGTAGTGTCCTCGTCGGATTCGCCTTGTTCCAGATGCTCCAGCTCAATACCTCGTGTTTGCAGGTCTTGTGGTGTTCCTTGTGCTTCCACGCGGCCCTATTATTGAGAAGCATCGTGATTATTATTCCTAATTGGATCGCTATAAGTTTCAGTACAGTTTTACCTCCTTCATAACGACGACCCAATCCGCTTGCTTTAGGAAATGAATCTGATGCGTTACAAGGATACGAGTAGCGTTTGGATTGCGACGCTTCAGGAATCCCCCGTTGCCGATACACAGCTCAAACAGGTGTTTAGCGACATGTGCATCAACCGCGCTGAGTGGATCGTCCAGTAGATACACGTCCGCTTTGCGATACACCGCTCTTGCTAAACTACGTAGGTAAGATCAACCAGAATTACATACCTTGTTCTATCCCGGTTTAATCATTATATTCTTTTCGCCTTACCAGATGCGTGCCTTTTGGCCACCGGACAACGAAACACCGCGTTCGCCGATAACGCTCATATCACCGTCAGGTAGATGTGCCAGATCCGGCTGTAGGGCACACACCTTCAACACCTGCCTGTACCGGTGCTGATCTAGTTCGTCACCAAACAGTACGTTCTGTCGTACACTGCCGGTAAACAGCCACGGTTCTTGGCTCGCGTAAGCAATTGAACTCTTGCCCATGTTTAAACTGCCACTCTCAATCGGTAGTTCTCGTAGCAAAACCTGTAGGATGGAACTCTTACCCGAACCGACCGGCCCAACGATACCGATCAAGCAGCCCCGTTTAAATTGTATGTCCAGCTCCGAAAGCGTTGCAGGCACGTTCAGCAATTGGGAATCTTTATCGTACGCTTCACCCGGCATAGTCCAGCGGGCAGTAAGATTGCGCATCGCGATCGCTACACCATCTGCCAGGAGACCATCGTTGATCTCGCTTAGCAAGCGCTTCGTTTCACCAACGTTACCATTTTCCTTTTCCTTTCGATCATTTAATCGGTCCGTTTTGCTGGTAGCGTTTTCGTCTCCCTGTGACACCTCGTCGTATTCGAGAAACCGTTGCAATCGACGTGTTGCCACCAAACCTTCGCCCAGTTCTGCAATTCCTCGTCCAAACAAGCCCGCCATAGTGTAGGACACGTTAGAGAGGTAGCTGGCGGCAACGAAAACCTTCGCCGCAGTAATATCCTCATCGGAGGCGATAAAGGCAAGCATTACACCGAGAATGGCGGCACGTGTCGTGAACAGCTGGAAGGACATATAGAGCGCACGAAGGTAGCCACTCTTAAGTACCTCCTTCATTTCTTTTCGGCGAGCCAGCGTGATGAGCTTCGCGAAAGAACGCTCCCACGCGTACATCTTAATGACGGCGATTCCCGCTATAATTTCGTCCATCAGGCGGATTCGTTCGTCAGTTTTGAGCGCGGTCCGCAAACGATAGCGGGACGTTAGTGTGCCGGTGTAAGCTGGAAAGAAGAAGCCCGAATTATTGTGATCGTTTGTTTACGGTTTTAGGAAATTGCTTGACACACGTGGCACCTCCATTCGATCGCACATGCACGTATTACTCACACTGAATCGGTGTAATAATGACGATCGCGATCAGTCCCATTACACCCGACCAGCCGATCTCGTACCAGAGCAGTATGGCAGCGAGCAGCATTACGAGCGGCGATGTCCACATGAAACACACCAGATAGGACGCTATATCGAATCGGTTCACATCATTGGACATCAGGTTAACCACCTTCCCTGGAGATGTATCACCGAGAGCGTTACGTGCCAGTCGTAACGATTTCCGGTACACCACACTGCAAACGGCAATCTTAGCCTTCACGCCCGTCAGTACTGAGATGATACCGTACTGATTGTCACACAGGACGATGATCGCACGCACTGCCACCATACAGCCTGCGTAGTATAGCGCATCCTCCCGCGTCATGTTTGATCCTTCGCTGAAACAACACGCACAGAATGGAAGTGAGTTTTCTAGGGAATGTGGGAACCACAGCGTTGGGGCATATTCACCGGAAGTATTGTAACATTCTACCAAGGAAGATGGGTTGCAAAAGACGAAGCACGACCTCTGCAAGTAACGCTAGTACGGAGAGTGTGAGCCATTCCTTCCATAACGTTCGAAAGATGGCACGTACCAGTGATGGGGTGCGGGATGGTGTACGGCACTGTAGCTCCAACTGTCTGTTCCACTGTCTGTTGCGAGCGGTGTATTTAAATTTTGAGTTTTAAACAAGAACGTAAGGTCGATTCCTTTCATACCTTTCCAAACGATCACCCAACCGATCAGCACGATCCTCGTCCAACGGTGCGTAAAGATCACTGATTTCGAACGTTTGATTGTAACCCTTCCGGAACATGTCCACCGTCCACCAGAATGTCAGTATCGAGAGGAAGTTGGCGCGCTGTCGCGGATTCGCACTCAAGTTGACACGTGTTGCTTCCATTTGTTATTCGGTGGTCAGTCTTATTTAGCGTTCTAGTTGTTACAGGACGGCACACAGCTTGAAACAAAAATAAGATAAATTTAGAACAAATAGAACTCGGCATAGGCATACACACACGCGCGCGCACTACACCGTGACAGTGTTTTTTGTTTGTTTGGCTTTCAAAGATATGGCTTATCATACGGTGCATACGGTGTCAGTTAAACGCGGTTGTCCAGTCGGAACAGGAACGATCAAGCTTGTTCAACAGTGCAAGCAAATAGTAGCATCCTTCGCCACCAGTGCAAGTTTGTTTGTTTCTTAAATCTACGGGCGCCACTTGCTGCTAGTAGCGCTTTCTATCGATACCAAAACTAAGGAAACACACTAAAGGAACTATGCACAACGGATTGTTAGAAACATTGTAAACCGATGCAGCGTGAACACTAGACAAAAAGAAAGAAAAACGCGTGCGTTTGGCTTAATGCCACCAATAACCATCGCGGGCAGTTGAATATGTTGTTCCCCTTTCCCAACACATACAATTCAACACACACACATATGCACAGTTTTTGAAAGTTTGTTGTGCTTGTCGTCATTTATTTACCAAGCCGAAAATCAGCTGTTTTGCCTGACAACCTTGCACAGCCTAACGCCGGCGTGTGTATGACGTATGTAGGAAAGGAGATGACGATGGTGCCGTTATGCGAGATCGCTGATTACAGATAACGTTACGATGGTATTAAAACCCGGTCCGCCTTGGTAGAGGATTGCGCGAAGACTACCAGTACGGAATCGGTCGGTTATTTAATGGGTATGGTGGCCGGGCCAAGTAGTGACGCGAGAATCGCGAAATCGCTACCACCCATACTAACGAAGGAATGGGCGCGCGTATTCTTGAATGGGAACGTAGCGATCCAAACAAGGCAGGCGTGGGCAAAGGAATTTCTTTGCTTCACGCGTGCGTTTATGTGTGTGTTGTGTGTGCGTGATGTAGCTGGGAAATGTTGTGATTGTGTTTCGATCGAATAATTGAGCAATTTGTTTTTGGACTAAGTAATTCAAGTAAAACTGAAACTGAAACGTTTGGCTAATGGAATTTTTTTACCAAATTTTGTACACCACGCACCTAATGTTCCTATCGTTCTTGCGCATGTACCAAGGCAGGGTTAAGCAACGCGTGGCATGTTCGATTTTTTATTATTTAAAGTTTAATTGTTTAGTTAATTACCATTGAATTTAAAAAAAAAGATAATCTTAATAAATACTATTTATCCACGCATATCGCTATCTTTGCTCTTTTGCCATCAAGCAAAAATAAAAAAATGCTTTCGTACGATAGAAAAGTTGCGTATCCCTGCACGCTATCTAAGGCCGCCGTAGAATCTCGCGAGCATCGTGCGAAGTATGTTCCCGTGCCCGTAGCTTCACCGACGCGAGCGTCATACTTTTCTGTTCATTCGGGTTTCTCCCAAGACGCGGAACAGAAGTCGTCAGCTTTGCCGGTGCGTCTCTAAACGGTGGCGGTTGTACGGAGCGCGTGAATTACGGTACAACCAGTGTGATGTGATTTGCTGTGTTGGTCGTATTGTTCAACCCTACCCCATCCTCACATGTGTAACCCACAAACCTCCCCCCCCCCACTGGAGTGCGTAATGTTAAGCAATATAGACACTATTCTAATTATCGCAACCTCCGGTTTCCGATTACGCACCCTTCCCGAGTTGTTTGCATGCATGCGTGTGCGTGTGTATGTGTGTTGTCGCCATGGAATGTGTGTTGTGCGCAAGTGAATTTTTGACAGTAAAAAAAAAAAGATATTACGAAACGGGGTTGCTACCCCCGGTTGTCCTTTGTCCGTTGGTGCAGCTATTGCAAGCTACAGGTGTTTGTGCTGTTGAAGTAAACTCCGGTTCTGTATGTGCATGCGGGCAGTATGTCAGCACATGCAGCAGTACGTATTTGTGTACGTGTGCATGCGTGTTTGTGTGTATGTGTAGTTGGTAAGAACAATATCACAAGCAAATGCGGACGGCAAAGCGAGTAGCCGGAATTTTGACAGATAACATTGTTTGTTTACATTCGTATTTGCACAGCCGGCTGAGATTGCCAGCGTACGGCGGTATAGGCGAATGATTGCGATGCTTGCGTGGTGGTGGTTGTGTGCGTGCCAATTTTTTTGTTGTTGCTGTTGTTGTTTGCATTGTTGTTAATCAGCTTGATGGATGATGGGGTGACTTTCAACGGTGGACGGTTGTAATGGTTTCCCATTGGTTTATTTTTAAACTGGTCAAATCGCCAGCAGCGCCCAATGTCGATGTTTTCGGCGAAATGCGTCCGAAGCGATGGGAACGATCGGCTGTCCACCATCCATTCATCCGCTTTGGGTACTTTGGGATGACAATTTTTTTTGCTCCACACGAGCGTGTCGCGTTTTCCTATCGCGTACACCAATTTGATGGCAACGTGCCTCACACGAACGTAGCGTTGAACTTCAGCAGGAGAGATGCTGTGACGAAGGATTGTCGCTTGCTTATCGCGTAATGACGATGGCATTAAATTTCCCGCACAATTCCGTACAGTTAGGAGAAAAAAAGACATACACCCATGTCAATCATCCACCACAGAGCGCTCTACAACGCAAGTGCCGATAAGAACGTGTTGCGGGCCTTACATTAACTGGTGAACCGTTACCACCGGTTACCGGACATGGGAAATAGAATGCACAACGTGTCTGATGGGAATGCATTCAGCGCGACGGCACGAACGTGGACCTGGTCGGTGGGCGGATAAATTACAACCTACCCGATGCGCGATGCAACGGACCCAAACGGGTTGCCTCGTCATGCTGGTTTGATCGAAGAATCTGGCTCGAGAACGATCAAATATTTGCGTCATGTGCTGTGTGGAGCTGCTTGTTGACACAATGATAGCGCGGAGCGTAATGGTGTGGCCGGCGAACGATGGTACCGGCTTCGGTAGTAGACGGAAGTGAAAGAGACAGTGGGAGAGAAAAAAACAATAATTACATGAAATGGTGATGTGTGCTGTATTTTCATATGTTGTTACTCCTTATCAGTGTGGACAAACCCCCTTCAACTGTTGCAACGGTCTGGAAAGGTTTGGTTGAGGGCTCCAAAACACACACACAAACACGGAACCCTTCAAGGTCACAAACGACATCGGCAATCGAGGCATCGCGCTAATCAACCCATCACCATTTGATCTATTTCACATTCGTTATCTCACTTGCATCTGTACTACACGGTGCGAATTTTGTTTTTATCTTCCGGGCAGCAAGAGTACGAGAACATTTTTATCGTTTTGGTACACAATATGGTGTACCAGCGAAGCAAAACTTTACTGACAAAGTGTTTAAACATCAATAAATGTCCGGGCACTTTATCTCTAGTGCAGCGAAGTGTCCTTCCCAACGATAAAGTCACGTGTAGCAAAACAGCAGGAAACACGGGCAAAGCAGGCCGTGATATACATGACGTAACAAAGTTAGCTGACGAACATTTAAAAAGGCGGTTAAAAAATGACATTTAACCTGTGATCAGTGCCGTTTGTTCAAATTAACAACGTGCTGTATGGCTTTAAAGCAATGCGTTTATATGTGCGCCACTAAGCACGCGATTCTGTCCAAACTAAGCTTCTCTCAACCGGAAATGAATAGTTATATTTTTACCACTTCTAAATCTTAACCATAAACAGAACAAGCTGCGTTTGTGCGGTTGAGTTACTCTATTTACATGCCTGAGGCATCCGATAAGGTATCTGGGTTCAGGAAAACTGACGAACGAAGGCATGGCGTGATTTAAATGCAACATGCCATCCGGGGGCAGCGGTGCATTCAGTTACTGTCGGAGATATTGTGCGATGTGTGGCCAAGTTACGATTGTTTCGGTGATACTGCGTTATCGTTTTATTGCGGGCGCCAAATTATCGTGTGACTAATTTTAGGAATGTGAGACAGGATTAAAATCTAATCCATTTTGATTGCGTTTCCAGCACACGGTTCAGAAAGTGACGTCACCCGGTGTTCAATGATCGTTACTGATTGCAGCAGTTAAGCGTGGCCGTTTGTGTGTGTGCGTATGTTTGTGTGTTCATGTGTTTTTAGTGCCAATTGCGGGAAGAATTCACGATCGACTGTGTATATATATTTTTTATATTACCGTGTTTACCGCGTGATTGTAACAGATTGTTAGATATTCGGGGCTATGAGCTCTGTGCAAACGTTTGACACACCCGGAACGATCGTTAACGCTTGGAAAGAAATTGTGAAAAGGCAAGTGTGTGACCGACGGGTAAAGTGCCAACAATGGAAGCAATCACACGTAAGCTGCCCCCGAATCCGCGACAGAACGCCAGCATCGTTTCTGCGCTGACCTTCTGGTGGACGATCGATCTGTTCCGGAAAGGGTACAGCAAGGTGCTGGAGCTTCAGGATCTCTTCCGCCCGCTGGATGTCGATCGTTCCGATGTGCTTGGTGATCGGTTAGAAAAGTAAGTAGCGGCAGACAATACGTTTGATTTGGTACAGCAATCACGTGGTTGTAAGAAATAATCCAAAATTCCTTTAAATTAATTATGTTTTGGGCTTAATAGTACTAAAATTAAATTCCTTTTTTAAATAGATATATTTTTGGTGTAACGATCTTTTAGATCATATTTGTCGCTTTAGAGAAACGCACCTATTGCGATGCTGAAATCTAAAATATCATTAAATGTTTATGTTATGGGTATTTCAATGAAGTTCAATGAACTAGACTCGTTCAGGTCCGACAGATTCAGGTCATGGCTTTTGAATGACATCGGACGTCCCAGTCCCTTATGCCTTTTTAGACTGCACTAGTGGAATTGTGCGCTATTGTCTTTTAACCATGTCGAGCAAAAATCAAATCATAATGATTGCTTTCCTTTTGCTAAATTAAGATTTCATCATCATCACTTAGGTTGCATCCTTGGAGAAGTTCAGGACGCATACGGTGATAGAAGCTTTGATTTGAGCGTAACATAATTTTACTAAAAGGATTGCAGAATCTTTACTGCAAACTAACTTTTTTCTCATATTCTTCAGTTATTCTAACAATTTTAAGCTTAAATCGCTTAAAAACGTACCACGAAGAACTCTCTCAAATTTTGGTACCAATACAGCTTTTATAATTTTTAGTATATTTCATAGGTTTCTTTCTATGAGTTTTTTTGATTATCATCTTACTCATGTGTCTATAAATGTACCTACCCCAGCGCTACATTATTTTCAATAGTATATTGTAAACTAAGTATTCTCATTCGAATGGAAAAGATGTTACTGCTCCAAAACCAGAGACTGACATCGAAAACCTGGATAATGTCGCGAAATGACCATTTGCACTAAGCATCACCGGATCTCGGATTACTATACAATCGTGTTGTTCGATCGCGCTCGTCACTATCTCGGTTTAAAGATCGCATGAAGGCGCGTTCCGAACGGGAAGCGACCGTATTCCAACGCATTAACGTTAACCAATGAGTCAGCAAGTTTCATTGCGATTGCTAGGCACGTGAAGATCGGTCGATGGGGCAGAGAACGATGATTGGGTTTCAGCGAAGGCCCTTGCAAACCGAAGCACATTGGGCGGTTGTTACGTTGAGCGTTTCAGCAACGATCTCACCAACGAACGTAAAATCCACGTTAGGGTGAAGATTAAATAAGCAGAAGGCGTTGGGTAGTCGTCTGTGTGTGCTTGTTGTTCCAAGCGGTATTTCTAATTTTGGCCTGATGTTGATTTGCAGCAAAACCCCTTTTTGGATAGCAGTGTTGTCGTTGGAAATAAACAATACATTAATGTAAGCTCAGCAGGTTTTGTATGAATGAAATTGAAATTGAATTCCAAATTTCCTTCTAACGTAGTATCTTTCACTAGACAGTCAACCAATCGTGTACGAAAGCCACCCTTGCGTTTAGTTGTCGCTCGATTGTTGACGCGCGCACGTCATAAAATAAATGGAACTTGAGCTGTCAGGCAAACATAACTTACGCATACGCTCATGGATACGTGGAAGGCATATGGTACTATACCAAGCGTTTCGTTTGGCGCTACCGTACCGAAGGATGATGATACAAATTGAACTTTATTAAAACTAATTGACCGGCGTCACGCGTATCACTTGTTGGTGGATGGTCGGGTAAAGCAGACGGTGCCATACACAGGGAAACCACATTCTGCAATTGATATGCGATCGTGGCCACGCTCTAGTGTTAAACATGACCTTTTTAAATAGTATTGATGAATTTGCGTGCACTGTTTCGGTTCCGGCATGTGTGTGTGTGTGTGGATGGGCCGTATTCTTTGCATAATTGTTGGAATACGGTTGTTGGAAGTAATAGGAAACATTTTATATACAATTTTTGGTGTATTTTAGATCAAATTTAGTAAAGAGAAAGAGTCCATTTGGTAATGTTTTAGCTCTGGATGATATTCAACGCCAGGTGATAGCAATACCAAACCATTAATAGTGCGTAACCTATACTAGGACACTCAATCAGTTTTCATGAACTAGAAATTTGGGGCGGCCCGGTGGTGTATTTGGAAATGGCGCTAGTCCCTAACACGACCGGACCCCGGTTTAAATCCCATCCGAACCGTTCCTCCGTAGTGAGCACTGACTATGCAACTACGTGGTATCTGATAGGCTAGTAAGCCATTCGATGGCCGGGATGACCGGGGTTATAGGTCGTTAAGCCAAAAAGAGAGATAACTAGAAGTTATTAGCTAATTTTTATACTTTTTCACACGTTTTAAAGCAAGCCTAAAGCAGATATGCTACATTGTTTAAAGTAAAATGTATTTCCGGATTTTATATTTGCTTGTATGCTTGCTTTCAGCTAGTTAAAGAATCTCAGCACCCATCCGACGGCCACCATAAGGAGTTAACTATTTTCTCCTTTTTGGTGCGGTGTGTTGCTTTGGAACAAACAAATTATTTAAACTTTTACTTGCTGCCTCTGCTTCATCATTAACATCCCCACGTGCAACCTGCCGTGCGACCCAACGGTGCAGTGGTGTTTGACGGTTGTTGGGGTTACAAGTCTCTGTTTGGCGCTTCAATATTGACTGTTTGCCGTACGTACTCTGTTCGTTCGTTTGCGTGGCAAAGCTGCGGTTTCTGCGGTTTCTTCTCACACGATCGTGGACGTGTACTAGCGGAGAGTACCTGGTGCCGCCTGGTGGAGTTTTAAAATTGCAGCATCATTGTTACGTCGCTCATCCGTGGTGTCCGTACTGCTAAAGCTCTACAAAATGGGAAACTAATGTTTGCCATACGGGTGATGACGATCGTTCTTCTTTTACGTATTCTTGTTTCCCCGGTGCGCGTTCCCAGCAATCCGGCATAACTGGCAACGAGCGATGTCATAATTTTCGTGTCACTGGCCAGATTTTCCTGCTCGTCATCGTTACACATGATAAGAGGCATGTTGAATCGTCACGTCACTGATATTGCACAATAATATACATATAATTTCACAGTATTAGGTTTAATAGTGGTGTATGGGAATTGTAGTAAATGTTTGGCTCATTCACTGCTAAATTGCACACAATATTCGAATGCAAAACGTATGTTAAATGGATCTGCAATGAATAGTACCATTTCATTGTATGCACGTGATTGAAAAGGCTAATTATCCACGGTTGACCGGTTTTGGAGGGAGATCTCTAATTACAAACCCTTCTCGCGTAGAGACAACTTTCCGCTTGTGGCACTGTTCTCGTGGTAACTGCGTTCATCGTTTTTCTCTATCACATCCTCCGACATCTAATGATGTTGATGCGTTCTATACGGTACAAAATGTGGGCAAAAAGTTAAATATAATGCAGAGATATCTGTTCTAACAAAACTAAGTTGGAACGTGTTTTTTCTATTAAAGAAAAGTTAAACGAAAGACAAATAAATCAATAGGATTTATGCACAATCCTGCATAAGAGATAAGAATACTCACACTTTTTTCGCTATTATCTCACTCTTTTATATTTCAACTCACTCAAACTTTGCGGAGAATAGCGATTCACTCTTTCGCGTTTCAAATAATTGCAAGTGAGTGATTAAAACTCCAAAAGAATTTTGTTAACATATGTAAAGCTAAAGTGATAAGTTATTTCGGATTTGGAGTTAGAGATTTGTTTTACTCGCTTCACACTTACACAACTTCCATTGGTTAACGTAAGCTATAGTACAAAGTGAAGCACTGACTATGCAACTACGTGGTATCTAATAGTCTAGTAAGCCATTTGATGGCCGGCATGACCTGGTAGGTCGTTAAGCCAAAGAGAGAGAGAGTACAAAGTGAGGTCATATCGTAGTACGTAGTATTGCGAACTATATAATTCGCAGTAATATACTAATGTAAAAAGTAATTAGTTTGTTTCGTAGTAAATATAATAAGTATTAATTTTATATTATAATTTATAAATATAATATAAAAGTAATGTAATGTATGTTACCGTTTAAGGTATTGCCATTTTTATACCCATTGTTGTTGGCTTAATGACTTGCCTGGGTCATCCGGGCCATCGAATGGCTTACTAGACTATCAGATATCATGTTGTTGCATAGTCAGTTGCTCACTACGGAGGAACGGTCCGGATGGGATTCGAACCAGTCCGGTCGTGTTAGAGACTAGCACCTTTTCCAGATACACCACGAGGCCGCTCCAATGTTGTTAATTTCTTAGCATTAGAAAAGCTTGGGCTCTAAGGAGGTCTCTTGCACTAATAATTCTTGCAGCAGTAATTATGAGTAAAATGTATTAACAATATTTTTCCTTTCATCCCTTTCGCTAGGAAATGGTTCGAGCAACAAGCCGGACCTGGTCGACCATCGTTGGTGAAAGCAATTTTTAAGACGTTTTGGCGTGAGTACGGTGTGCTCGGGTTCATCACCATTATCAACGACATTGTGATCCGGCTGGCACAGCCCATCTTTCTCGGTTGGTTACTGCTTTACTTCCGGTGGGTTATCGTGTCCTTCCTTCCCCATGGTTGTTTACCAAAAATAAAGTCAAACTTGTTTTTCCCCACGATAGAAAGGACTCGGAAGTGAGTCGCGAAAGTGCGTTCCTGTATGCTGGTGCGATCGTCTTCCTGAACGCGCTGAGCGTCGTCACGATCAATCAGTACGTGCTGGGCAGCTTCCAGAATGGTATGAAAGTTCGGATAGCGGTGTGTAGTGTCATCTATCGCAAGGCACTGCGTCTATCACGGACTGCCCTCGGTGATACGGCTCCCGGTAAGGTGGTTAACCTGCTGTCGAACGATGTGAACCGTTTCGACATCGTGTCGGTGTTTCTGCATTCCATGTGGTCCGCCCCACTGTTGGCGATCGTGATCGGGATACTGCTGTACATCGAGATCGGTGTAGCCGGTCTGATCGGCATGGTGGTAATCTTCATCGTGACCCCGATCCAATCGTACACGGGTAAGCTAACGTCGCGCTTCCGGCTGCAGACGGCTTTGCGTACCGATGAGCGTATCCGGCTGATGGACGAAATCATCTCGGGCATTCAGGTGATCAAGATGTACGCTTGGGAGCGACCGTTCGCGAAACTGATCCGACACGCGCGTCAGATGGAGCTGAAGATCGTACGCAAGAGTGCGTACGTGCGCGGTCTGTACATGACGTTTCTACTGTTCACCACACGGACGGCACTGTTCTGCACGATGATGGCAATGGCACTGCTCGGCGATCAGCTGACGGCTGCACGGGTTTTCGTGATCGCGACGTACTTTGGCATCCTGGCAAACACCATGTCGGCCATGTTTGTGCGTGGTATTGCGGAAATTGCGGAAGCGATGGTGGCAATGCGACGGTTGCAGCGCTTCCTGGAGTTTGAGGAACGTGAAGAGGACAGGGCGCTACCAGACGCCAAAGGTCGACTGTTGGCGGAGTTTGGACTGAATGGGGATGCCACCGAGAAACAGCGGCTGATCGAATCGGAAACACAGCTTCCACCGACCATTGCCGTGTCGATGAAGGGCGTAACGGCTCGGTGGGGCGCTGTCCGCAAGCAGGAAGACTTTCCACGCAAGGGTGAAAAGCAACCGAACGGTCGGTTGCAAGTGGCGGCCGGAGACACGGAAACGGATATACCGCCGACGACACTGTCGAACCTAAACATTGACTTCCGCAAGGGTTTGCTGATCGGTGTGATCGGACCGGTGGGATCGGGGAAGTCCTCCTTGCTGCAGGCCATCCTGCGTGAACTTCCGCTGGAAACGGGTGCTGTCGTAACGCAGGGTCGGTTTGCGTACGTGAGCCAAGAACCGTGGGTGTTTTCCGGTACCGTGCGCCAGAACATCCTCTTTGGCCAGCCGATGGAGAAGGAGCGGTACGATTCGGTGATACGCGCTTGCGCACTTGTTACGGACTTTGTGCAGCTGCCGGATGGTGATCGTACGATGATCGGTGAGCGTGGTGCTGCACTGTCTGGTGGACAGAAGGCTCGCATTAGCTTGGCACGGGCCGTGTACCGGCGGGCGGATGTGTTTTTGCTGGACGATCCGCTCAGTGCGGTTGATGCGCACGTGGGTCGACATCTGTTCGATCTATGCATTGGTCCGCAGGGACGCCTCGGTTCACTCCGGACGACGCGCATACTCGTCACGCATCAGGTGCACTTTCTCAAGGAGGCCGATTGGGTGGTGGTGCTGAACGAGGGACAGGTGCAGGCCCAAGGTACCCCGCACGATCTGGCCCAAAGCGGTATCGATTTCGTGGAACTGGTGGAACGCAAAGGTGACGATGGTAGCGAACACGACGGTACCGGAGGTGATGGGGACGGTGTATCTGTGGGCGGAAGCGTTGACAAACGCAGTCGGCGGGATTCACGTGCCTCGGCCCGGTCGGGTGGATCTTCCGCCCATGCCGAGCTGAGCGATGATGAGCTAAAGCGTGAAGAGCGCGAAATGGCTGCGGATGCACCGGTGCAGAGCAACATGGAAGGCACATCCCGGGGGAAGGTCCAAGGTTCGGTACTGCTCAGCTACCTCGGCAGCGGTGCAAACGGGCTGGTGATGTGCGGACTGTTGGCACTTTTCCTAGCGACTCAGCTTGCTGCTAGTGGTGCCGACTATTGGGTTGCCTTTTGGTAAGGGTTGCCGCCTCTACCTTCGCTGCGAAGTGTCCATCGTACTTAGGGGTTTGTTTGTTCGGTTTTTGTTTTGTAGGACATCGCAGGAAGAACAGCGACTTTTCCGAGCAGCACATCCGGATATCGTTGCGAACGGTACGGACGCATCGACGGAGGAACTACGACCGTTGCTCAGCACGGAAACCTGCATGGCCATCCATGGAGCGCTGGTGGGAAGCATCTTTTTAATTGCCATTACCAGGTGCGATGAAGGAGGAGAATGAAATGAGAAAGTGTAAAGTACGTTCCACTAACTGCTTGTCCACATTCACCCGTTCCAGATCGATCAGCTTCTACCAGACGTCGGTACGGGCGTCACAAAATCTGCACGATGCCATGTTTGCCGGTTGCGTATCGACGACGATGCGCTTCTACGACACCAATCCATCCGGTCGCATCCTGAACCGGTTCTCCAAGGATATGGGCTCAGTCGATGAGTTGCTGCCGAAGGCAATGCTGGACGCATCGCAGATCATTCTCAGCCTGTGCGGTACACTGGTCGTCACCGTGCTCGTAAACCCAATGTTTCTCATACCGCTCGCTGTGCTCGGTGTCGTTTTCTGGTTCGTGCGCCGTATCTACCTCAAAACATCGAAAAACATCAAGCGACTGGAGGGTATTACGCGATCGCCCGTCTTCTCGCACCTGTCCGCCTCGCTGGCCGGTTTGCCAACGATACGCGCGTTCGGTGCCCAGGGCGAACTGATCCGTGAGTTCGATGCGCATCAGGACATTCACACGGCTTCGTTCTACATGTTCATTACCGCCAGCACCGCGTTCGGGTTTGCGCTCGATCTGCTCTGCCTCATATTTGTGTTTATCGTCGTGTTTAGCTTTCTGGTGCTCGAACAAGACACGTTCGGCGATCGGGTCGGGTTGGCGATCACGCAAGCGATGGCCCTTACCGGTATGATGCAGTGGGGCATCCGGCAGAGCGCGGAGGTGGCCAACTTCATGATGTCCGTTGAGCGATTGCTCGAGTATCGCGATCTGTCGCCCGAACCGCAACCGGAACGTCCGCGTGCGCTCAATGCTGGCTGGCCGGAAGAGGGTCGAATCGATTTCAAGAACGTCACCTACCGCTACTACGAGGGAGCCACGGCAGTGTTGCGCGATCTTTCGTTCGAGATTCGACCGCGGGAGAAGATCGGCATCGTGGGCCGAACCGGTGCCGGCAAGTCGTCGCTAATTGGNGCAGTGTTCCGGTTGGCACAGATCGAAGGAGAGATTCTGCTCGACGGTATCGACACGGCTGACATTACGCTGGAGAACCTCCGGTCGAAGGTGTCCATTATCCCGCAAGATCCGGTACTGTTTTCCGGCACGTTACGCCGCAATCTGGATCCCTTCGAGGATTATCCGGACGTGGAGCTGTGGGGTGCGCTGGAGCAGGTAGAGCTGAAAGAGCTCGCCAATACGCCGGCAGGTTTGCAGATGGCGGTGGCAGCTGGTGGTTCCAACTTTAGCGTCGGCCAACGGCAGCTAATTTGTCTCGCGCGAGCTATTCTGCGCAACAATCGTATTCTGGTGCTGGATGAAGCTACTGCCAATGTAGATCCAACGTAAGTTTACCTCTCTCCAAAGGGTGGACGTTTGGATTGTAATCGTTTATCGTTTCGCTTTATCCACTTGCAGCACGGATCGTTTGATCCAAGACACGATACGGCAAAAGTTTGCTGACTGTACCGTGCTGACGATCGCCCATCGGCTCAACACGATCATGGACTCGGACCGAGTGTTAGTGATGGATGCGGGCCAAGCCGTGGAACTGGGTACACCGTACGAGTTGCTCCAGCTACCGATCAGCATCTTCCGCGACATGGTGCTAGCGACGGGACCGGCCGAATCGGAACGTTTGCAGGAGATCGCGCGACATAAGCACGAACAAACAGCGCCTGCTCAGTGACCATTTGCGTGGCAATAGTAATTAAAAAGTGTCCTTACGTGAAGATGAGAGTAGCGTGGAACGTGAATCTCGTGCGTGTTACCCCGGGGGAAGCTGGGGCCGTGTCGGAATGCGATCAAAAACCGGTGGCACGCTCCAGTGTATGCTATCCTTCCCATTTTCTACCATTTGCCGGTGTCCTTGTGTAGGTTTATTGTTGTTGAAGGATGTTGAAAACGGGCGCAAACTACAGTACAATAAGGTGTATCGCAGGAGGATCACACATACAGGGCCCAAAACGGTATCCACTGCTTTCCTTTACCAAGCGGTTAGCAATTAAGTAGACGAAAGTAACAAAACCGAACAAAAGTGTGTAGTAGCTGTTACGGCAGTGGAGTGTTTTAACGAAACAGTTTGTTTTATCGTATAACAAATATAGCGTGATAACAGAAGCGGACATACAAAACGAAACTTTTGCGTATGTGTTGTTTTTATTATGTTTAAGAAATTTACTTTACAGCAAAAATGTTACTCAAAACTTCATGTTGCAATAGTGGGCATTGAAGTACATCACCGTGAGCAGCGCGTATACCGTCTGTAGTAGAAACTGATCTTGGGGTGCGCTGACAAGTAACAAGGAACACGATAGCGTTACTGCTGTGGTAGCGAATGTTTTTGTCTCATTTCGCTGTCTGCGATGATTCCGTGTTTGTAGCACAACCGTGCCGCACGTTTACCAGGAACGCAGACGCACCAGCCAGGTGGAGGTGTTTAGTATTGGTCGAGTAGCTGGCTGTCTCTTTTCCAGCAGGTTGTTCACTAGTGTGTGTAAGCTTCACCGTCGAAGGGGATGGCAGGGTTAGTCGAGTCCAATCGGAAAGGTGTTTTCGAAAGTATCGTTTCAAAAACGCCGATGAGCAGTGGTTGCTTTGTTGGATAATGTTTAAATTGCGCATGGTTTATTTTACTTTTCTGGAAAAATGTTATGCAATAAATTGGAAGTCTTTGCCGCAGCATCGTTTTTATCTAATGAAAAAGTTGTGAATCGATGACATGAAACATAGCTTGAGTAGCCCTGCACAGTCGCCAACGCTTGCTGCAAACGAAACGAGTGTGCTCCTGTCGGTGCTGCGCTCTCGGTAGTATGACGCGAAAGGTCTACAAACCTTTATCGTGTCGCAACGCGAACATGTGCGCGCTAATTTCGTTCGTTTGCCGGCTTTTTCGCTTCGCAACCTGCTGCCGTGATGGATGCGGTGCGCAATGAGCATGCGCAGTTGGGCAGTGGTCTATGTGAGTACTTGAAAATTCGTTTGAGAATAAATAAAATGAGAAATTTTACATTTTTATTTACAATTGCTATATGAAATAACAGTAAAAAAGCATGATCACACGCTCGTGTCTTAAACGAAATTCGGTATATTTGCTGTTCAAACGATTTATGATTCTATTCTCTATTGTTCATGTTCTGCAATTTTTATAATACACAAGGTTTTAGTATTTCGTTCTAAAATACCTGTTCTTCTTACTTACTCCTTTTTTAATCATAAATATTAACCAATTAAGAAAAAAAGTACTATTTTACTTTATACATACACCACTGCCTAACGTACGCTTTAGCTTCCCTCGCTAGAAGAGGTCCGGTATAGAAACGATGCCATGACGTTGCCATGGGAAAGCGTGCAGCCTGCTGAAACTCCTGCGTGCCTGTTCAAAAAACGCGACGGTTGTACAAAGTGTTGAAAATGTGCGAAACAAGTGCGAAAATCGGTTCACACTGCGACGGGTCGCGACTTTAAAAACGAGCCGTGCCCGGTCACACTTTAAACGGGGCCCGTCAAACGGAATTTGAAAACAGCTCGCTTTTGGAACGAATGTACCGCAACCGCACCAGGCGATCATGACGCGATGGAGGCGCTGACGAGCGCATCACTTCCAGTGCGCAAAGCCGTTGGCGGTTGCGCGAACGGTTGTGCGCATTGCCTGCTGCGTGCGCTGCGCTTCTGTGATTTGTAAAGCAAGATTAAGCGAAAATGCGCACGGTTGCGGTGGCGGCCATCGTGAAAACTGCTTCTACTTCGCCTACTTTGGTGGTGGTTGGTGTTTTATGCGCCGATGGATGCGCAGGGGCTGTCAATTCACACGGAAAATGTTTAAACTTATAATGCATTTCGTTAAACTTCCGTGCATTGTTATTTCGTTTCTTTCGTACATTTTATTGCAATTGGCAACCAAAGGCAAGGGATGCCTTTATTTTAATTACTGTTCTCCATATAATATAATGCATCTAATGAAATGCATTAGCAGCAGCTCGCTTGCGATCCACTGGACTGTGTTGTTTAGGCGGCGCCTGGTAATAATGACAACAACGCTCTGCGCTCCTGGTACCAGTCGCAACGGTAGCGGGTTTTGAACTTTTTACGCGTTATTTAATCGAATCACTCAATTTTTCTTCTCCGCATTATGGAGAATTTGTTTCGTCAAATGAGGCAAACATTCTAAGAATAAAAATATATGTAAATACATGTTCCACAAAAACTGTAAAATTTAAAATGCGTATCGAAAATGGTTCACTAGGTTTAAATTTTACTATAAGGTAATTAAATGAATTTGCGCTAAATACGAAGTCTAAAACCAATCCATTGTAAAGTTATACTGCAAACTAAAAATTTGACTATAACAAGAGAAAAATGGTAAATAATAAATGGTTAAAACTGTCTTTAACAAAATATTAAACGAAACAATGCTTAGAACTATCTAAAATGCACTGTGGGGATGCTGTTTCCTATAATCTTTCTACTCATATAAATTTGTAGAAACGGAATTCTCTTATTTATTTATTTATGATGCTCCTACGGGTTTATTGCTTAATTCAATACTGTGCAAACGATTGAATACAAAATATTGCGAAATATGCTCCGGTAGCTTCAGAAGGCGGCAAGAATATTCTTGTACTTAAATCTGACCCTTAAATTAACATCTCCAGCATCGAACGTTCCAGACAGACAAACACACACGGCTAGTTAGATTGGTCTTGAGGACCGATCATACATGCCACAAGAGAGGTGTGTGCCTTCTCGCTCAAACTGCCCAAATGTTTTGAAAAAAACTGTTTGGTCATGATCGTATCGAACGTCGTGTTTACTACTCGCACACAGCATCGTTGTCTCACATCGGCTCCGGGGAACCCAAGAACCAAAAGCATAAAAGCATGCTGAACCTTTGCGATGAAGATCAGTCCGTCGATCAGTGGTGCAGTGTGAATGATGTTTGTGTACACTTTTGGTTTGTTCGCGGTAGCGCTCTACTTCGGCCTCCGGTATGTCTATTCACACTGGGCCCGTCACGGGTTAGCCCATCTGCGACCGGAAATTCCGTACGGAAATCTGCGCGCGCTTGCCGAAAAACGTGAATCGTTCGGGGTGGCCGTGAATGAGCTGTACAATCGCAGCACGGAAAGGTTGGTCGGTGTGTATCTGTTCTTCCGGCCGGCCATACTTGTGCGCGATGCTCACCTTGCCAAGCGTATAATGGTGGCCGACTTTCAGTACTTTCATGATCGGGGTGTGTTTTGTGACGAACATCGGGACCCAATGTCGGCCAATCTGTTTGCACTGCCGGGTGCACGCTGGAAGCGATTGAGAGCGAAGCTAACGCCCACCTTTACCACTGGCCAGCTGCGCCAGATGATGCCCACGTTTCTGGACGTCAGTGAAAAGCTGCTGGACTTGTTGGGACCGATGGCAGCAGAGCGCCGCGTGGTGGACATGCGGGATATTGCCTCGCGCTACGTACTGGACGTGATTGCGTCCGTGTTTTTTGGGTTCGAGGCGAACTGTTTGCGCGATCCGAACGACCCATTCGTCCAGGCACTGCATGACGTGAACAATCCGAACAGCTTCATGAACAACATCCGTTCGGCTGGGGTGTTTGTGTGTCCGGGACTGCTGAAGCTAACCGGGCTGAGTTCGTTGCCGCCCGAGTTGCGTCGCTTTGCGATGGACGTCGTCACCAGACAGATTGAGCACCGTGAGCGCAATCCGCAGGACTGTCGCAAAGACTTCATACAGCTGCTGATCGATTTGAGGCGTGAGACGGAGAATGATGGCGAAGCAGCCGACGAAGATCGTTTAACGATCGCACAGTGTGCTGCCAATGTGTTTCTGTTTTACGTTGCCGGTGCTGATACTTCGATCGGTCTCATCTCGTTCACACTGCACGAGCTCACCCATAACGCGGATGCGATGGCAAAAGTGAGGCAAGAAATCGATGCCGTCCTGGAACGGTATGGAGGTGCTATTAGCTACGAGTGCCTCCGAGAGCTCAAATATCTCGATCTATGCGTGAAGGAAACGCTTCGAAAGTATCCTGGCTTGCCGATGTTAAATCGGGTCTGCACACAGGACTATCCCGTACCGGACAGTGACATTGTGGTGCGGGCAGGTACGCAGGTCATCATACCACTGCTCGGTATCAGCATGGATGAGAAGTATTTCCCCGACGCGGAAAGTTACTCACCGGAACGGTTCGATGAACAGTCGCCGAACTACGATACAGATGCGTACTATCCGTTCGGTTTGGGACCTCGCAATTGTATTGGTAGGTAGAATAAGACTAGCGCCTTTAAATCTATGAACAATGGACTAATGAATCATCGAATAATCTTTTTATTCTGCAGGACTTCGGCAAGGACTAATACTGTCGAAAATTGGACTGGTACTGATGCTGTCACGGTTCGACTTTCAGGCCACCGTTCCGAAGAAGGTCAGATTTGAACCGGCTAATGTGACGCTTCAGCCAGACGGTGGACTTCCGATGAAGATTACGCAGCGTGCGGATCATGATACAGTAATGTTCCCATCTGGACCAAAATTAAGTTAACCGTTCTATAGGAAATTCATTTAAGAATATTAAAAGTTATATAGGTTAGGTGTAGGTTTTTGTCGTTTGGTTTATGCAGTATTTCACGTATAAATTATGTTATTAGAATATGGTGAACTCGTTTTGAAACAGATATATTCCTCATTATGAGCTTTACTTAACATGAAGAGGATTTGCGATTCTGGAACTGTTAAAGTTGAAACAGTTAAGAAAGCTTTCCCTTGATACGATATGTCCAGAAACTATTCAAATCGATGCGATCAGCGAACCAATTATTACTTGTGACGTTGGTCAATAGTTTAGGCAGGAAAGCTTGAAGACCCATCCCCAGCAGATTGTGTATAAAGTAATTGATGCCAAAGAAGTACAGTTTCTAAAGCAAAAGAAAGAGATCATCCTCGGCTAACGGAAATAAAATATTAGTTACAGTGAATTTTACAACAACGACTTAAACAATCCATTTGACGACATTTGAGCAGAACAACAAATTCATGAAAACCATGAAACATGAATGAAGAGCGAATATTTTCATTGTTTCACTTTTAATGATTTCATAATTGAACGATAGGAATAAGTAATTGAAATATTATTGAAAATATATAATATATTGAAAGTAGTTAATTCATTTAATCGATTTTCCATTATTCATTTTACCTTTGTATATAATTTGCACGATGTTTACTTTTATGCTGTTTGAACAAAAAAACACAGAATTTATGATAAACTTACAAATGGTTTGTGTATTGGCTAACTGGTTGCTGATAGCGCCACCTATCGGGGAGTAGCTAAAATGCAGCGCAGAGACACCTGCACTCTAGATCGCTTAAAGAAAACAATCACCACAGCCGCATTATATATTCTGTCTGATCATTCTTTATTTGTCTCTTAAACTCAGTGAAAATAAATGTTAACGGAAAACACATTCGACACGAAGGTGGCACGAACGCAATTACACGCAACATAGTTTAGTAGGGTTTGGAAACGAGCCGTTGGCGCTTCGCTCCCCCTGGCCGGTTCCGGTTGCATACGCCCGGAACCATGTCCTGTATTCGATATCGCATCGCTTCCCTGCCCACTTCTCCAGGCCCTGTTGGCTACTCGTCGTACACATGTAAATTTCTCCTAATTTGCAATACAAACACACTACAGTTCAATCCCTATTTAGGGCCTTTTGCCAGGCCGGGTTCTTCTCTTCGCTTTTCTTTTTATTTTCTCTTGTTTTTGTTTCCCATCTGCGCCATTTGTTCTAAAATTAACCAAATACAATGTAAATGCTCTTACGTTAAAGGTTTTTGTTTTTTTTATTGAACTTTGAATTATCCCATTCCTAATTCCCGTTCCCCCAATCGTTCTCCCTTCGTGAGTGGGAGGACTACGTGTGTGTGGATGTGTGTGTGTGTGTTTTTTTGTTCCATTTTCACCACCCTTTCCCCCTCTCCCTCGTCCCCACCCAACTCGTTTCATTTTATAATAATTGAACTATAATTCCGACCGAATGGTGGATATCCGACCGGTTAACGCTCACTCTGCTAAATATATGTGTGTATGTGTATCTCCGATGGCTTCATCGATGGCAAAGGAAAAAGGTTTTACCATTTTTTGTGTGTGTTTTTTTTCTTCTTCTGTTGTTTACTTTCGGTTTTTGCTGTGGTTTGCATTTTTGCATTCACCTCCCCCTTCTTTAATAGCTTTCATTTAGTCCATTTTATTACCTTTTATTATTTATATTTAACTAGTTTTAAATGTGTGTTTGAGTGTATTAATGGATGTGTTTTCATTCCTTCCTAGCGCCCATTCTTCGCTCATATTTGTTTTTACGATAACATTTGTTTTGTTTTGTTTCTAGTGTGTTTGAAGTAGCGTAAAGAATTTTGTGTAGTGTTGTAGAACTGTTTATTTGATCGTTTGCTGGATCTTTGTAATGATGTTTTAACGTGTGTTGGCTTGCCTTTTTTGTTTCGTTTTCATTTATGTTTTTCCCTCCCCCTTGTCTCATGTACCGCAGTGTAAAATATATGAACTTTTGCAATATATTTCTGTTTGTTTGCCTTACTACTGTTCACTTTCCATTTATCGGCACAGTTAATAGAAAAAATGTTGCTGCTGCTGCTTGTTTTGTGTGTTGTATTCTTTTGTTAATATTTTGACGGATTAGGTTTTTTTTTGTTTTTGCTGTTACATACTCCTTTATATATGAGATATTTTGAACTTTTTGTTTGCTTGAGATTTTTTCTTTTGCTTTGTCAATTTCCAACATACACAGCGGTGTTCGATTTTGCTTTTATCGAGCTTTACCTTTCTTTTCCAACATTTGCATGGAGTGTACTGGGTGATGCCCGAGCAGAGTAGGGTGTTGGAAAAAAATGAAAACGAATCATGGCCGCTACCAGCGCTGAGCCATAATATGATCACAATGCACGTGACAGTGAAATTTGGAATTTGAGTGAGTTCATGGAAAAAAACGAGCCCTCCGCAACAACTGGCCCATGATGCGCATGGGACGCGTTTTGCTGGGAGTGGTAAACGAGGTAAAGCTTGTATCCAACT